>JABASL010000002.1:0-60838 GCA_019775825.1 Neanura muscorum | reverse complement strand
TACAGTCAGAACAGTATCAGGTTCCTGGGCCTTCAAGTAAAACCATCGTCATGAGTATGAGAACATATTTCAAAAATATTAAGAACGTCTACCTATGGTTCTATCTTCTAGTAAAGCTTTAGAACTTATGGCGATTAATTTTTGCCAGATGAGACTAGGGCCGCCAGAGGTCGATTACGCGAGTTACGCCAGTGGGAATACACGACGCTTGGAAGACTTGTTGGAAGTGAGGCTGATAATTCAGGGGGTATTGCTGGGGGTGGAACCCGATTTTCACTTCTTAGTTATAATATTCTGGCTCAACAGCATTTAGAAAATCATCGTTATCTTTATAAGTAATGACACAATAGCTTTGCGATTTTAATGAAGTTAATCATTCTTTAGTCCCATTAATCATTGAACGCGTTTTTTTTTATCTTCCAGGGGTTGTAATCCTGCGAGCTTGAATTGGGGCGAGCGTTTTCACCTTATTCTCAAGGAAATCAGTGACTTCTCACCCGATATTATTTGCTTCCAGGAAATGGAAGAAGCTGAATTCCACCAAAGCTTCACTCCTGCTCTTGAGCATTCTGGTAATTTATTTTTAATTCGGGTAATTTAGAAGCTCCGTTAGTTTACTTACATAAAGCTAATAATATTAGCCTAATATATTTTGCACCTGGCGTGCGATTTAGGGTATCGTGGTGTTTTCAAGAAGCGTTCGGGTGATAAGCCGGATGGATGTGCAATCTTTTGGAGTGGTGCTATGTTTAGTTTAGTTGGGAAGCTTGGCTTGAATCTTCATCAAGGGCATGTTCCGCTCTTGGATCGTGATAATATGGCTCTCATGCTCAAATTGGAAACAAAGTCAGCAAGAAATCGGCAGCGGATTGTTGTAGCTACGACTCATCTCCTCTTTAACCCTAAGCGAACTGTAAGTATCATACTGTACTATTACGGCATAATGCTCATTTAAAAGGATTTCAAGATGGACGTTATTGTTTGCTAGGATGTAAAATTGGCTCAAGTGCAACTTTTATTGGCCGAATTGGACCGATTCAGTTTCTCCGGTTTTGGGCGTCTGGGAGAGTCAGTTTATTTGCCAATACTGCTTACGGGAGACTTCAACGCAGAACCACATTCATCCATTTCAAATTTCATTACAGAGGGTAGTCTTCAACTGTTAGACGAAAACGGAGTTCTGCCAAAGAGACTGAGGTAAAAGACTGAGCCATCTACGCGTTAAATTTAGACGATACGGTCAAATTCTCGAAGTTATTTTCACATTTGTCCGGTAGGAAGAAGGGTATCGTCGAGTTTCTTCCTACATATCTTGGAATAAGTGACCAGTGCCAACATTACCAGCTTCACTTGGAACGCGCGAAACAATGGAAGTCACTGAGCCGTGGGCCACTTGATCTTGACCGAAAGACACAATTAGCTCTTATTAACATCCAGTCTGACAAGGCAGATTCGCCGCCAGATTCTGCTCCATCCACCGCCTCAATTGAAGGGCAGATCTCAGTCCCAAAGCCAACTATGCCTAAACTCGTGACAATGTCAGTTGACGTCGATACTCATGAGCGACTATTGAATGAACTGGGGAAGCTTGGAGTTCCATGCACCTTTGGAAGTGGAATCTTATCACATGACCTTAAGCTGAGAAATATTTATGAGCCCAAATTGGATAGAAAGGAGACACGGGAAAACGTAGCTACTACAAAACAGGGAGCCTGGAAATGCGTGGATTTTATTTTCCAGGGTATGCAATGGAATCCTACGGATGGACTAGTCGAGGGAAACTTGAAACTGATTCGACGCCTTCGCCTTTTAAGTAGAACTGATTGCAAGGAATTAGGACCCATTCCAAATTTGGCATCCCCGTCTGATCATTATCCACTTCTTGCGGAATTTCTACTCAAATGAAGCTGCAAATTGAACTAAAAGAGAGCTCAGACAAAATTACAACCGCAGAAACACTGCGCGTTACCGAAGATATCCAAATCGAAAGTATTCTACATTAATGAACTAGAAAACTATATAGCTATGCATTCGAAAGATCTCTGTTAATCTTAACACGCTATTTTGGATACAAGCTTGAAACGCTAGAATAAATTGAAGTGTTTCTAAAAAGTCGTTTTTAGAATTTAATATTCAAAGAAGCAAACATAAAAGAACCAAAATAGGCGTGTAGGACTTCCTATTTCTTAGCAGCGGCCTTCAACTTGTTCTGTTCAAATCGCTTCTTCTGAAGATGGGGCTTCAAATTGTGTTTCCGAGCAAACTTGAGGTTCCTGTAAAATTAAGGAAAAATTCATTATGCAATCAACTGACGTAGATAAGCTGACAGGATGGCACTGAAAATTTGACCTGGATTCTACCTAGCCTCCCTTAGCCACAACAACTAAACATCCCTCAAACAACTAAAAATCGCTGGTTCCCTCCCTCCCCGTATACCAATGTTACATTTTCAAATTTTCTGGGATATACAAAATTTCGACTAAAAAACACTGAAGTTTAGTCTGTATGAACAATGGCACTGTTTGCAGAACAGTGACTTGTGATAGGCGGGCGCAAGACAGCGCAACCATGACAGAAACTTCACAAGCCAAATTTAAGTGGCGAGTTGGGTCGGGACGGGATTTCGCCAATTTAACTTGTGAGTTGTGACCTCGTAAAAGTTTGGGTTACGTACTTTAGGATATTTGGGGTCAACTCCACGAGTGGACAAGGTTGGCTTCGGCCTCTTGATCCCATTCCGATGAGCCTTCTTATCTAAAATGAAACAATACCTTGATCAATTCCTTGTTTATAACCAGTGCTCCCATGTGCCATGCCAGGTATCACTGTTTGTCAGTAATTTTGAAGAACATGTACAACACCTGTACATACGGTACTTTCTAGTTTTGATATACTGGATACAATTACTTACGTTGGTTATGTGCCGTATGATTCTTTGACTTGGCCATGTCGAATACTTCTTTACGAAATTAACAATGGATCACCAACTAAAGTTTGACTAATCACAATTAACTTTTTAGAACTTTAATTTCCGAAACCGAAAAAAGTAACAACCTGATTTGACACCACGCCGCCAGGATAATTTCTAATTTTTGTATTCGTGCGGTACAAATACGTAATAATTTAGTAAATTATTCGAAATTCTTCAGAGATGGCGCTGTTCTGGCTGCTTATTTAAATGGCATTTTTGTTCTAAAAACAGAAGGGACTCTAGTTATTTTATCTAACTAATAACCTGGGTTAATAACCTTATTTAACCCCAGAAAAATACCGCAATTAAATTATAAGTCTTACTTGAGGAAAAGTTAGCTTACACAAATTAACCTCTGCATTTTCCACAAATTTTAATAGAATATTTTCATTGATTTCTTTTGATTTGAGCCCAATCTTCTTAAGAATAAGGCATTTGGAGAAAGCAGTTGAGTTGATGCTGATTGATGTGAAGGTTTTATGAGGCTGATTTTTTTTTTCTTTTTATTCGTTTCCAGTGTAATTGGTTGGTGGATTTCCTTATCTTTTCTTTCCAGCCACCACGGGGATTTCCGGGATTCTTGGAAATAATGATTCAATTATTCTGGGGAACCTTGAAGGAGGAGGAGGAGAAGCAGGGGAAATTGTGCTGAGGGGTCATGGGTTCCTGTCGCTGACAAGGTGACACTACGAATGACTCTGACTTTCTCCCTACATGACTCTGATTGGACTTGTCGTCTTAAGTGGTGCCCTGTGTAAAAAGTACAACCTCATTCCACTTCTTCATTTCATTCCACCCTTCATCCCTCGAGATTTCAGTTCTCATTTCCCCGTCCTTTCATCTTGACCTCAGAGAACCGATCTGCTCACGTCTTATACAATAACCAATCACTGCATTTCCACGATTCTAACAAAAATTAATATACCGAGTTTGATTTAACTCCTGCTCAAACTATAGCACTTTCACTTTTCCTGACTCCGCTTGCTTTATTATCGGAAAAATTTCCCCGGAACTGGGAAATTTGGACCGATCATCGTGAATTTCTCGGGTTCAGGTTCATTTTCATTTACTTAAAACCCAACTCGAGAAAAATGATGACGTTATTTTTGTTTACTTGTAAAATTTGTTTCTAGTCCCTCAAAACGGTTAAAAAACGGTAAAACGTAATATGGAAAGCATACGGCATAAAATTTAAAAAAAAAACTGGAAGCTACAACGTGAGGAATAGCATTTGATATGACCATGAAAAAATTAATAATTATGAATGACGCAAAGCATTGGCGCTGGAACATGACCAGTAACATATTGAATATGTAAAACTGGGGACCTAAACAGGAAGCAAGTTCCTGAATTTACGTCAAACATCAAAACCAGGAAACGGTAAAACTGAAGGAATAAAAACTTTAGTGAAAGATAATAAAAAGTTATGAAGTAACATGAAAAGGAAAGTCACCCAATGTTAAGAGTAAGACATGAAAATATAAAAGAAAGGTGTAACTAACTAACCGAAATGAAAAGAACATTAATAAAATTGAAAATGAAAAGTTTTTCAGTGCAAAATGAAACGTGGAGGGGTGCTTCAGAATACATAAACTATTTTGGCATTTTCCCAATGTTAAGAGTAAGACATGAAAATATAAAAGAAAGGTGTAACTAACTAACCGAAATGAAAAGAACATTAATAAAATTGAAAATGAAAAGTTTTTCAGTGCAAAATGAAAGTTGGGGGGTGCTTCAGAATACATAAACTATTTTGACATTTTAAAAAATAACATTTTAAAAAAGCTGAAGTCGGGGGGAGTGAATTTGAATAAGGGAGAGCTAGATACTTGAGAAAGTGTGACATCTGCTTTCTCCATTTTAAAAAAAATGGAGAAAGCAACGCCGTGCAGCATCTGCAGGAGAACTGAATCGTGTCTTTTCCCTTTAATTATTCTTCACTTTATGAGATTTGAATGGAGTTGTGTGGAGAAAGTGCTAATTTGTGAATTTGCTTCTCCGATGGTGGTAACACCTTCAACTGACATCACGAGTACTTGATTATTCCAAAGGGAAAACAATTTCCGAAAATTTTGAAAGTTTGGAATGAAGTCGGAGCTGGGGTTGGGAAATGAAAAGAAAATTTATGAAGATGATTCAACTAATTGAGTCACATACTCACTTGAAATCCATAATTCCAATTTGCCATTATATTAGGGGAGAAAGCTATTTAATTTATTAACAATTGCTTTTAATAATGCTCTTTATTAAGAGCTATTTAATTAATTTCTTTTCAATTTTTTCAATTACTTGACGCATAACTTTCTCCGCTGTTTTTTTTTCAAACAGTTAATGTGTTCATTTTGTAATTATACCGCTGGAAAATTCACGCTGCTCTATAGTTAAAAAACAACCCCAAAATTTCGGGCCCAAATTTCAAAATTTAGTTTTTTTTTTGCAGATCATGAAGTACAGTTTTTTAGGGAAAGCAAGAAAAATATTGCTCATCGGCTTTTTATTCTTGCTTAAATGCGGTGAAAGTTAAGGCTAAATGGATCAAAGAAAGGTAAAGTTATTATTTTGGCTTATCTTCGGCTGCCAGAGCTGGAAGCAAAAGATCTAGAACAAAAAAAATGTTAGAACAAAAAAGCCTTAATTAAAGTTTCGCGGGTTTAATTGGTAGGCTTTATTAATTTGTCTTATTTCTCTTTCCATGTTTTGACAAGCTTTCTCCCAACTTTTTTAACAATTTTTCTTGTTTCTTATTGTTTTTCCTTTACTTTCAGTTGCTTTTTCTGTTCAACTTTTCCTTTGCTTTGACCTTCTCCTAAATCCTGCCAGGCTTTCACCAACTAATTTTGTTTGCCTTTCTCTAGCTTTCTGTTTTTTCCACCCTGGCTCTCTGTCTTTTGATGTTGGTGTAAGTGTTGGTTTGAGTAGTGAATAGAGCGAGTAATTGTGAGTAATTGGTATAGTTGAAGCAACAATTCTATTTCTTTTCATTTTATTACCAGGGTGGCGATGAGTGAAGTAAAAGAAGGGTGGGGCTGAAGGGGGTGGTGGGTTTGAGGTGTCCAGTACCCACTATTACTATACCCTTGGATTTGAGTTTGAGTCTGATTTATGGGCCTAGAAAGTGAGTTGGTTGGTGTTGGGAGTCCAATTAAGGAAGAGAGAACGTGTTGGTTCGGATGGTCGTTGGGAAGTTAAAGTTAGTCAAGTGAAAGAGAAGGGGGAAAGTTGAGTTTTCCCCAAGTCCAAAAATGTTATCTTCCCTTTCTTCCTAAATCCAACTTTATTTTCTCCAATTCCAACTTCCTCCATTCCAGACAGAAATTTTGTGTGTGTACCCGAATTTTGGGTGTTCTCAACAGTAAGTTGAATCTTCCCCTTCCGGCAGAAAGAACTTTCTCCTTTTTCCTTTCTCCTTCGTTGGAATAAGGCAGAAAAGGATGTTGACTCTGGAAAGAGAGAAATTGGATCTTCAAACTCCCACGTCTTTGACCAACCACCTTCCACTCCAACAATCAACACAATCAAAATCAAAATAAATCAAAATCTAACCACTTCAACTTTACTCACAATCCTTACCTACAGGGTACGTCCAAATCTTCGTCGGAAACTATTCCTAAATGCACAGAAAATAAGAAATTCTGGGGAAAAGTTTTGCTCTCACCTTACACGTTACACCAAACCATTCTCACTGAATCCAAGAAATTATTATCTGACTGTCAAATTTAGTCAAATCGAATCTGGGAAACTTCAGCATGTTATCATGAACTTGTCATATACAGGGTGAATCTTCGTGGGCCTAGGTTTCGCTTTATAGTTGCAACTCCGATAATAGAGTTGCGTCGAATTTTTTGTGTGTGCAGTAGCTTACTACATTGCTACAATGTAGCTTATTACATTGCTACAATATAGCTTACTGCATTGCTACAATGTAGCCTACTGTATTGCTACAAGGTAGCCTACTGTATTGCTACAAGGTAGCCTACTATACATTACTACCATTGAAGCTTACTACATTGCTACAATGTAGCTTACTACATTGCTACAATGAAGCTTACTACATTGCTGCAATGAAGCTTACTACATTGCTGCAATGAAGCGTACTACATTGCTGCAATGAAGCGTACTACATTGCTACAATGTATGTGATACAGTGGACCAGGTCGGCTAGACCCGGTTCGATACATTCTCGTAAAGGTTCGAATCCAACCTCAAAGTGGAGCTGCCACTATCCGTAGGAATGCGGTGATTTATTATGATAATGTTGCATTTTTTCTGCAAGATTACAACATTTAAAATTCTTCAACTCTGAAATTTACTACAAAATCAAAAAAAAATTTTTTTTTTGAATTCATAGAATATGTTTTAAAGCTTTCGAAGGGTAGAATTTGGATTCTCAACAAAATCCCCTGAGATGTTGAGAAATGGGAGAGAAAGATCACGTCAGATCCACATGGATAACGAAATTAGACTTTCCCCTCTTTCTATTTTTAGCATCTTCAAAAAGGAAAGTCGTCTTTTCCGCCCCTTGTACAAGGAGAAGTACAAGGAGAATACAGGCGAAATTCAGAAGAAAGTCAGAGAATTTTTATGAAGGGTGAGGTGGATAGTAAAGAATGGACGCATCCCGTATGAAGAAAGTAAGAAAGTGAAAGTGTGGCTTCCTTTTGTGTTGTTGCGTTGCTGAAAAGAGAGTGTTGCTTTAATTGAGTTTCTTTTTCCTTCCCTTGTGCCCAAAGAGGAGCCAACTTTCTTCACTTTCTCCCTCAGTCCTTCGAAAAGGACTCAAGGGACGACGCGTCAGAACCAATCACCTCTATCCAAACCTTCGTCCTCAATTCTCATTGGTCCATTCCCAGTTAGTTGTTAGGTTGTTAGTGGGATTTATGTTTGGAGAAAAGTGAAGAAAGTCCGAAGTAAGGATACAAAGCACAAAATGTGGATTTAGTGCCTGTCGTCAGGATCTTAATCTTGATTATAGCTAATGATGAAGAATGGTGAGACTTAATCCACCACCAACCAATTACAAAAACACCCACTTTCCTACTCAGTTTGTTTCCATTCGAAGCCAAGCAGAATCTTGTAACAAAAGTTTTAAAAATGTAGCAGGAATTTCAAAAAAAGAGGTGAAAATAATTAGTAATTTTAATAGGGTTGATAACCAACAACAATTTTGAGCCGTGATGAATTATAAACCCAAGTGCAGGACAATCACTAGCGGATTGTAGCCAAAAAATTAGAAAATCTGAAAAACCAGTATTATTTTACCAAACGAAAAAAAAAAGTTGACCTCAGGCCCAAAAATACCTGAATTTTATAAGTTTGAAGATGAAAACAAAACCGATGGCTCGTCGCGTGCTTTTATTAAAAAAAATTCTATTATGATATTTATAACCTTAAATTTTCGAGATTATGTTAAAGTTCTAAAATTCTAGTTAATTCAAAAAAAGTTACACTAGATGCCATTGGTATTTCCACCCGTTTCCCACTCTAGTTCCTTCACCTCTTCAACAATAGTTTCCAGCAGAAAATTTAATTGCTTTTCTGTCATGGCGGCCGAATCTGTGGCTCCACAAAACCGAACATAGTTTCGATATCCTGCTGCGGACAGAGTGAGGCCCGCCGTGGTTAATAACGGAATCCAAGCCCCGCCACACTCGATTTTCTGTCCATGCAAACTAAAAGTTTGTGACGATCCAGGCAGGTTACTAAAAACCAGGGCTGTACCAGCACATTTCATGGCCAGATTCTGTACTGCAATAGGAAACAGCCCAAAAAATGACATTGCCCAATAATTTAAAATTGGTTCGGGACTTTTAGTTAGGGCTAGTAAAGCGCTATGCGTAAATAGGAGACGGCCTTTTCGTGACACACTTCTGGACGTGTGAATCGTAAGATTCGCAATTGTAAATCGATTGGTAAGGTGAAGTCCAGGATATGGCAAAATAGCGGCTACGGCACCACAATCCGTGGCGTCTCCAATAATTGAGCCGCTGTCCAACGGGAATTTAGCGTCAAACCGGACTAAGGCAGCAGCGATAGCGGAAGTAATGACTGTCGGAATACTGGTACGTGTTTGTTCTTTGACGTTCTTCAACGTTGTTAATGGAATTTTTTTCCATGCAAAATATTTTTGACCCGCATAATTTGAAGTGTGGAGTCTGTTCGGCCGCACGTTGGCCCCATACCACAAGTTGCGGATAAAAGTTGTGGTACCAAAAGTTATGGCTGAAGTGTAGTAGAGATACTTTTGCCAACGTGGAATTGGGTACCCTTTCAAGGGATTCACAGCGTAAGGAATTTCTCCATCAGCCATACAATGGCTGTATAACAGAAGCCACGAACCAGCGTCCCCTGAAATAGCATCAAAGTTCATTATTAAAAATCAACTGTGAACCAATTGGACATGCATAAAACCCCATTTAAGGGAAAAGCAAACATTTTGGGGATGATTATTTATTGAGTTCCAATGAAAATCTTGTCAGAATTTTCAACTTTTTTCAAAGTTTTCACAAAATGTTTTACAAAATTCAGAAACTAATAGAAAACTATGCTATTTGGGCTATTTATGTTAGTGTAATGTTTACCATATGAATGATGAAAACGCAGAATTCGTATAGACTTGACCGGTTCTTCGGCATCACTCGGGTTATATTTGAATGTAGGAACGATGACCTCTTGCCACTGTGGATGATCTGACGACATGTCCGCTGACAAGGTTCCTAGGAGAGCCATCAACCCTTTCTCTTCCATGACCCCTTTGCAGTCATAAGCTATAACGTGATTCCGAATATCAAAGTTTGAGTCTTCTTCCCAACAATAGAATCCCAAATATTCAGTAAAACGCTCCCTTAATTTCTTATAGATGAATTGACCTTTGGCTGAGCAACATTCAATCACTTTTTTCTGGAAGAGTTCACGGTATTCATTTACTTCAATTTGACCTTCGTAGATGACAACATTAAGAACAGTTCTTGAATTCCCAGGGGCTTTGTAACCCCAGATGTTGTCAAGGCCATTCCTTGTAAGCCTTACGCTCGTGGACTGGTCACTATTCAGTCGTAACGTGACGAAAAAGCGAAGTCCTGAATTCAATAACCACAAAACCAGTAGTGCAGGTACAACAACAAAAAATCCGAGACTGAGTGACACAAATGCTTCCAAGATGCGCAGGCTCACGAAGAGAATGCTCCAAATCAGAAGCATGGTGACCAGGATAGATTTAACATTAAATTCCCGAAGTGTCAATATTCGGGACGCTAACTTGTGGAGACATTTTTAAAAAAAAATTTACCTCCTTTCACAGAGACGATTCTATGAAGACTGTGGAGATTTACTTCCGGGCCAAATACGAAGACGTGAATGACATAATAATCAGGAAATGAGTGTAAACACGAAAAAGAAAAGTGAAACTGACCCGTTGACACCAATTCAGCAAACATTTCAAAGAAATAGAGAATTAAAAAGATTATGTCAGCTTTGCCGTCTCAAGTGTTACATTTTTTGCCAATAAACTGGTTTTGACCTCTGAACTTCCTTCGAACTTCGAGAGTTCGATCAAACATGAGTCACCATCTTGTTCTCTACAACCGGACCGAGCGGATATGACACGACGTTCTTTGCAAGCGTAAAGTCGTGGTAGCCATAGTTACAATGCCAGTACTTGTCAAGTCAGGCATCCTGACTTGGATGGCCATGAAAGTTGCAGTCTAATGTGTCACCTGGGACACTCTCCCCCCACTTCGGCCACTTCACCACCACTTCAACAATTCAAGAGATCCAGATCAACGGTTAGTCATTCCTTTTCAGTATGGTGGATCAAAATGGGTCTCTAGGGGAACATTGGAGGCATAGCCCTAATTGCGAACTACTCCAGCCATCGTTGATTCACTGAATGCTATTTCTTATGACCAAAAGCGCTGGAAGTGCCAAGACATCATTCTCTCCATTTACTCTGGATCAATATAATTTACACTACTAAAGAGGCACAAAGAAGAAGACCAAGGAAAGAGACTCTTCACAGAAGAAGTCTTGTGGCACTTTCGAATAGACAGAAAAAGAAGCTCAATCGTAATATACTGAAAATAATAATGACAGGACGGCCATTTTGGAATGTTGGCTTTTCATTCACAGGCATTCCGCATTGTTTCAGTTGCCTTTGAGGTTGCGTGTCATGAGACACGGAGCACAAGTCAAGTTATTTTCATGGTCCACAGCAACTTTTCGATTTGCCAAGGAGCTTTCGCAATTATGACAATTGAAACTGAAAAAAAATATCACAGAATCTAAGAAAACCCCATTATTGATACCATTATTTTATAATTTTTTTTTAAATTTTAAAAATGGTTTGCCCAAACCATTGATGCCTGGAATGATTCTGTGGCTTAGCTTACCATTCTTCATGCCAATGCCGTCCTTCATGGGAGATATACTTTGATCCAACGACTCCTGAAAAATACATGAAGAATGAAATCAACAGGTTCAACAGCACAACTAGACTCGAAATCTCTCGTAATCGTATCTCAGGATCAAAATCAAACCGCAATGCAATGCAAACCACAACAAAAATTTGGCCGTGACGCTGCATGAGGTAATGGATACTGATTCAAAAATTACTTCTATTTGGGATTGTAAATATGAAATATTTTAGCAAGGGGAACTCAAATAATATTGGTTGCAACATAACCAACATAAAATGTCTCCACGATTCAAATCATGGACTCTAACCTGAAATAATGTTTTTACAAGCTGTGCATCGCTTGGAGAAGAGTTCGTCATAGCATGGGCCACAATACGGCACGTCCTCATTCTTCTGGGTATGAACGAGTTGACCAGAGAGACTTAAAATAATAAATATTAATTTTAATCCCTGCCGTAATTTTATAATTTTATAATTATATTTAAAATATTTAAAATATACGATTTCCATTATTACCTCTGTGAGCAATGGGTGCAAACGAAGCAATCGCTGTGATAATGTTCCCCACGGTAAACGAGGCCATGTCCATGAGTTGGTGACACAGTTAGACCACATTTCTTACAAATCTTTCCAAATTCCATGCAAAAACAATTTTCGCAAAATACTTTCCCTTCTCTTGGAATGAAGCTAGATTCTCCAAGCGGATTCAGACAAGTAGAACAGATGAAACAGTCCACCTAAAAATTAATAATTCATGTTATAATTATTAAATGATATTTTGCATTATCATTTTTCCTACTAATAATTGTAAATAATTTACATGGTAAGGTTGTCCCTCATACTCGATTATTTCACCTGAAAATGTAACAAAATTAGGTTACTGAATATCATTATTAAAATATTATTATTCGTTAAACTTCACATCACGAAGCAAAACAAGTCACGGACTTTTGTCAATTCAGTTCAAATCGAACCAAATACATTGTAAGATTCATTGGAATTCTTAATTTTATGCCCTGTTGACGGGCCAATCAAGCCTAACAGTGAATTTTTATTACTCAGAGCGGTATGCGTAGTTTACTAAACGGGTAATAAAAAGGCAGAAGTTACGACGCATTTAATGCAAACACATGAAGTTAATTGAGAATTATTGCTTTGATTCATCTTAATTTTCGAATTAATCAAAACGTTTTTCAACGAAGTTTGTATTGATTGATTTTATGTAAGCGGACTAAAAATTTCCTAAGCTAAACTGGTATTTTAAGTTTTTATCGTAGATAGGTTCTGGTTAGGAGGTCATGTTCGATAATTTTGGAGTTGCACTAGAAAAATGCATAAAATATGTAGACAAAATATCAAATTTGTAATGAGTTTTGTTTGATAATCTCCAGATTTGACTCCATTTTCAGATTATCAGCAAGCACTCAACGTATTACACATAAATAAATGTCGCACTAAATATTTAGTGGCTTGGCTATTACTCCAAATCAACTAAATACAGTTTAGCGGCGTGCGGTCTTTGGCTACGATTTAACGTAATTTCGTTTGTAGTTAAACAGTTTGAAGTTTTAAAAAAAATTACAAGACCTTACCAAGCATTGGTTTGAGACATTTGGTACATTTTTTGAGGAACTGTTCATCATAGCAATTTCCACAAACGATTCGATCCTGATGTACAAAAACTTCCTTATCCCCCAATTGCAGCGCACAGAAAGCACAATTGAAGCATTCCTTATGGTAGGGTTCATTTCGGAACCAAACTCCGCTCGTTGAAAACATTTTCTTGCATTTGCCACATTGTTTTCCACTTTTCTGGAAGTAACAATCTTCGCAATAGACCGAGTCATCCTCCTCTCGGGTAAAACTCTTCGAGCCAATCGGCTGCTGACATTTGGCACAACGGAAGCAGGAACGGTGCCATGGTTTATTTGAATACAGAACCATTACGTTGTCTGTAGGGATAACAGAAGAAACTTAAAAAATCTTCTAATTAAGTCTAATTTGAAACATTTTTGGTGAAACCTTTGGTAAATGCCTCGTAGCATCCGGAACAGCGAAGCTTTTTAATGCGATCTTCGTAACACTCACGGCAGTAAACTTCCCCTGCCTAACAAAACAGATAAAATACAAGAATACGTGTTAGTTAGAAATTCTAACTTAGCATCCAGCAGGGGAAGACATTATTGGACTGTTAATTAAAACTTGATAATTAATTGCTACAATTAAGAGTCACTTAAGAACTTACTAAAGACTCTACGGTTTTGCCATGAAGCGAAGTCTGGCATATCTTGCACTGGAATGGTGCTCCAGGAATTCTCTCAATACTTTCCCCTAATTTCTTGTCCTTGCTTGGTTTTGTTGGAGGTGGGGGTGGCTGTAAGACAAATGGAAGGTAAGCACATGCAAAATCAACAATACACTTAAGCTTTTGGTACGCTACAACTGTAACCTCAACGTTTTGTCCATTTTAGTCAACTAACCTTGACCTTGGGTGGATTCCTAGGTCCTTTTCCGTTGTTCAGGTTGAACGTAGATTCAAATACATTTGAGAAGCAGTTCGTGCAGTACGTCAACTTTTCCTGGGACGTGCTTCCAGTGGCCTTGGAATTATTAAAACAGCCTTCGGTTTGGCAGGCCGGGGGAGCAGGTCCAAGGCTTAAGTCTTCCATGACAAGGAACCGGTTACCTTACACTGGCAATGGGAAATAGCACCACCTTCTTGAAACCGTTCTTGGCACTGGAGTCGTTGTTGTAGCCGTTCTTGGAACTGTAGCCGTTCTTGGAACTGTAGCCGTTCTTGGAACTGTAACCGTTCAGTGACTGGGCGGTAGAAGTTTGTGGCTAGTACTGACAGAGGATGCTGGTTCAGTAGAAGACTAAAGTGCCTGTTGTTGATTAGATAAGGAAGAAGGAAACGAGAATGGCCTTTAGCAGTCAGCATACAAGGCAAAAGAGCGGATGATGCAAATGGACTCCCTCATAAATTCCTTTTCCTTGCGACAACCTTCACTAAATGGATTTGAAATTACAGCAACTTAAGACGCTGCTGCTGGTACTCTCCTCCATTGGAGTCATGTTGCATTTTGCAGCAATGTGTTGATGATGATGAGGCTAAAAACAACGACAACGTCATTCCAACAAGTTAGCAAAAGCTAACACAGAAAATAGCAAATAAGCTAATGAATACTTTCTCACTTTAAGTGGGTCTGCACTGATGAATCTGAGTGTTAGTGAGCTGGTATAGCCTCTTCCAATAATACAAGCCATGAGTCACTGAGTCATCATCCCCTTCCTCCTCACTCGTTCGAATTCGCATAAAATTCACACTTCTGCAAAAAAAAAAAGAACAAAAAAACTATTGCAAATTTGTAAATAGGAGAGCTCATTTTCCAAAGGGCGCCGCTACTAACACACACGCTAAGCTTACATTATGCTAACACTCGCAGAAGGCGACAAGGTAATTTGGAATTTTGCAATAAGCCCTCATCAGTCATCACCACTCCCATTCTTATCGCATGACCCAAATAAATCAAGTCACACAATGGACGAAGAATGACTTGATTTAAGAGCTGGTTTACAAGTCCAAGTCCAATTTCAACTTCCACAGTCAGCAGAGTCAGTTCGTGTGGAGCTGAATATGGATCTAATGAAAATTATGATAATGAAGGTCTCTTGTGCAGGTGAAGTTAGGAATGAAAGAGCCATGGAAATAATTCCTTACACTTTCTGACTGGGTACAATTCGGTGAGTGTGTGGAGAAGGGGCTTTTGATGATGGCGGTGGTTGTGGCTGGCTCTGGCTGGTTTGGTAGAGAATGCCTTTGAAATTGGTGGATGCTGGATGTTGGCTCCTGGCTGCTGGTTGGAAATGAATTGCAAATGAAGGAGGTTTTGCATAAATAATGACGCGGGACAGATTTTCTGGTGGATGCTTTCCCCTTTTTGCGGGGTCCTTTCTCTCAGGGTGGGTCTAAAGGGTAATGTTTGCCTGCCCTTGCCTTTCTCTTCGCAATTCTGTTCAAAATTCCGATGAGCGCTGGTTTGCCAGATCGGATCCAAAGCTCCTTCCGTTCCAGCTACGTGACTCATCCTTCATCAAGAGGAGCAGCAGACCGGCGAGGACGACAACGACGATCCAAAGGGAACCCATCTTCGTTAAGAATGGAAATTTTGATGGTAGAATTAGACATTGCCTCAATTCATCCTTGGCATTCCTATAAGGAAAAATGATCAGAATTAAACACGGTAGGGTGATAAAGGGGAAATGGAAAATAGTTTACCACATTTTACCAAAATTAAGGAACCATCATGATTCATGACAAACAATCAAGCCTTCTTCGACCAATTTTCCAAAAACTCAGAATTCGCATCAGCCTTATGCGTACGAGCATTTGACAATGCTTGATATGTCAACCTGATTAACGGGATAAATACGTGGTGTAAGGCAATAAAAATTTGTATCTAGAATTCTGGTAGAGGTCACAATCGTAACTTCCAGCTGAAAAGAAACGCGAATGTTTTGGATTACTTAATAATTCTAGCATTTTCACTTTTTCTTTTTTAAAAACAATTGTGGTTTTTTTAAAAAAAAAACAAATTGATTATTGAGAGATTGAATTTGACTTTGCCGGGTTTCAAAATTTTTGAATGGCCGAAATAAATGGTATTGTTCGTGGTCATCTAAATTATTCCCAAACAAGCCCGTCCGAGGACGGACTTAAAATTACTTACTACGCCCAAAAATTAACCCAAAACATACGTCTAGGCGGCCCAAAAGGTTGGATTCCAGGAAAACGGGCCACCTAGACATATGCTTTAGGTTAATTTTTTGCAGTAGTTATGAAACTGTATTAACCCGTGCGTACCGGATCATATTTGTACCGCGGTGTTGAACATTGTAGCAGTTCGAAGAAGAAATACATTGAAACCAATATGCATAAATGTAGCTTATTGCCTCAATTCATCCTTGGCATTCCTATAAGGAAAAATGATCAGAATTAAACACGGTAGGGTGATAAAGGGGAAATGGAAAATAGTTTACCAAAATTAAGGAACCATCATGATTCATGACAAACAATCAAGCCTTCTTCTTCGACCAATTTTTAGACATTATGCTTTAGGTTAATTTTTTGGAGTAGTTATGAAACTGTATTAAGAGATTTCTTTCAGTAGAGACAATTGGATCCAAATCCCTTTGGTAGGGAGTTAATAAGTAATTTTAATCCCGTCCTCGAACGGGCTTGTTTGGGAATTTATCTAAATTCATGATATGGGCAGGTTGATTAAGAAAAGTTGAGTTGGGTAATTGTTTCATCTTTAAAATAATAAGGTCGAATAATTTTAAATTTTAACTGAAATATTAAATCGTTAATTTTGAAAATAATTATTGTTTCATTCAGCTATTCGAACGGGGAAGAAGCCCATTAATATGTCCGCCGTTTCAATGCTTGCAGTTCAAAAATACAATGCGTAGCTTTCCTTGACCGGCGCATGCGCTGTGGGCAAAATTATTGCGGATCGTGCCTGCCTGCCATCAGCCTTCCTGAAAGTGCGTACTAGGTAGGTACCACGTGTGCTTGTTTATGTAAACAATAAGCAGTAAACAAAGAAAGGTTAAGTGTATTAATTAACTTGTTAGTTCCGTTATTGAACATCGGTGAAAACGTTTTCCAAACGAAATTAACTCCAGAACTTATCGGTTAACGAATATTAATAGCGACTCTTACGGACATCGGTGTACAAACAATTCCTTTCATGTATATTTCATCGCCTTGCATCCTGATTAACTTTTCGCTAACAAAGGATCATCCTCAAGATTAAACTACGCTGGCGTAGTTAATGGCGTAGTTAGTCCGGCGTAAGTAAATTCTCGATAATTCTATCTTCTCGTCACTTTTGTTTATTCCAGGAATCGATTGCTCTAGCTAAGCAGTTGACCTTTCCGATTTGTCCGGTGTAAGTGTAAATTCTCGATAATTCTCTCCTCTGTCCTCTCGTCACTTTGTTTTGTTTATTCCAGGAATCGATTGCTTAGCTAAGAAGTTGACCTTTCCGTTTCATCTATACGAAAGTAACCCCTTCCTTTTAATAGTCCTTAGTTTTTGGCCATAAGTGGACTGTTGAGTGAGTCAAGTTGAGCATTGTGCAAGATGTGGTTGAGATGCGGAAGGAGTAAATTCTTGGTGACACTCGAAAGACTGGAGACTGTCAAATGTCATCTGCCTCGAAACCACGATATCCCATCTCTCATCATCTAAACATCACGAGTCCAAGTTAAGTAAAAGTAATCTCATTCTTCCTTCCTTACAGTCACTCACTCCTTTGACTCAAAGATCCTGTTGGATGCTGGAAGAATCTTACTTTTAATAATTTTTATTCATGAGGGAAAGAAGGCCATTAGGAGATTCCAGTCTCAGCCTATTGAATGATAAATGGCATCATCATTAAACATCCGAATTCCTCATCAACCCCTTCATATCCTTCGCCCAAGAAGCTTCCTTCCGAATTCAATTCTTATCCAGCCCTGCCCTCCCTTTGGATTTGGTCTCCTCGTCACAACCATGGTTTTAATTGGATCTAAGCTGCCCGTGGACGTGTATTTTCTCTGGGTGATTCCTTCTTCCTAAACTGTCAAACATCGCCACATCGGCGTTTGAACAGGAAGGCAGCCTCTACTCTCCAGGGATTCTTCCTTTTGCAAGTGCTATTTTTAACCACATCAAGCTAAATGCTAATGCTGTCATTAGTGAATGAATTAGGAATTTTTTAAACGACAGGAGATGAATATAGAATTTCAAAACCCTCGGTCGGTCGCACTGACTCGGTGCACAAGTTAATAATTTCCTAAAAGTATGACTCCAGAATTCTTAAAAATCGTAATGGGAATTTATAATTTGTGGAGGATGAATGCATAACCATGTTTGAATCCTGGCGATTCAATTTAATCAAAATGCAAATTAGTGCAAAATTTGAAGGTTAAATTCTTGGAGCTTCTGGCATCAAGATCAAGGTGTGATTCAACTTCGGGTTCGCAGACCCAGACCATAAGCGTCCTGGGACGCTGACATTGACAGCTTTAATTTTGTGTACCTCTTACAATGATTTTTAATCTTTCGAGATTTGTCAAAATTCGAGAATTGTGAGAAATGTCATTTCGGAATCACTTTTTTCTGTTGTTCGTCTTCTTCTGATGTGGATTTTGAGGTACTTTGTTATATTTGTTTGCTTTGGTTTTTCTTATTTTTTTTATGATTGATGACATTGAGATTTGAGAAGTGGATGAGGGTGGGTAGATAGTTGATTGTTGTACTTGTAGATTCCCTAAATCCGTTTGAATAATTTAAATGGAATCCTTTTGTTAAGGGAAGAAGACTAGCTAGCTGGCTCTGTCCTGCCTCGTCGCTTTGCTACATAATCTCCCTCTAAATCCCTTCATTTTTATTTCTTATTTGTACTTGTGCTTTCGTGTGATTCTCTCCGCTCAGGTGATTCCACCGTGCATGAAACTCATCTTTTCTTTTGTTTTCTTACATTCTTCCCATGCATCTTTCCTGAAAAGTTAGAAGGGATTTCAAGGCTTGAATCTTCTCTTTAGTAAGGAATTACTCACGAACAGCCAATTTGTAAAGGTAGGGAAGGACGACGGTGGATACAAAAAATGTACAGAAAGGAGCAATTTGGATTCTTATAGACCAATTTAGGGTTCCTTTTTAGTTCTCTTCTTAGAAAACTGATCAAGTGTGGTTCCCTTTGAGGATGGATCTGCTTTCTGCTCAAGGAATACGGACTTTTTTGTTCAATGATCCCAGCTTCTGCATTGTGCCTAGTGTCGAGTGTCATCTGTTCTGTAGTGGCAGTTTAAGCTTCTTAAAGCGATGGAGAGATGCATGGAAGTTGAAGGCGGAGAGAGAAGGGGAAGATCATGTTTCTTCTAAACGGATTCTCATCAGAGCATGAAATGCGTCGCTACGGTTTCATACCCCAAAGGAATGGAGAATCTCTATTTCCGCTGGTGTGGTCTCAAGGCGCTGCACCGTTCATGGAACTGTTTGAAAGAAATGATCTTCTTATGCCAGTTCTTATGCTATGAAACCATTGAGCATGGGTTGATGTGGAATGAAATTGCCACTGCAGCCAGTCACTCTAATGGATCTTGATCTTCTATTTGGTTTATTGTCATTTATTTCCTTTGTCTTCGATTATCGAAATTGCTTATATATCCGCCTACTGTCAGGAATGAGCCGGTTTCTTGGTTTTCTTGGAAAAAAGATGAAATCTCGGATGATCTCAAGAGATGCATTAGGACTATGTATGATATGGCAGTTGCGTTTTGGTTGGTTTTTTCTTCTTTGATGGTTCCTTTGATCTTTCCAACCATTTCTTGTGGTTTGACTTCAACCATTGTCCATTAGGCGAAATCGTTTCTTATTTCAGTTGGAATTGGACATTGAGGCGGAAGAGAGGAGGCAAAAGCAAGAGAGCATCTGTGCTGCCCCTAATTGACCAATTACAACTTCTAATGGAAATTCTTACGACACATGAAGAAAAAAACTATGCCAGGAAGTAGAGTTTTTGGTCCAAGATTTGCACAGCGCATTTTTCTCAAAACAAACAAAAATTGGATATTCACTACGCCGCTTAATTTTTTTTCGTAGAAAATATTACGGGTGTCCTAAACCAATTTATGGCTTGCTGCTATATAAGTTTAATATACGTTTTATTTAGGTTTTTTTCGGGTTATTGCAGTGTGCGTTTGGTTATTGCACTGGGTTATTGTGTTGATCAAATTGCCAATTTTTGTTGAGAAATAACCAGGCATCACAGAATTCATCTAACCAAAAACAAATATTCGGTTGATGCGTCTTGTCATATCTAAGTGTTTTAAATAAAAAATGTGGGCTTTAAAATATTTGTGCTTTTTTGGATTGACCTTTCGCACAGAATTTAAAGAATGCTGGGTTTGCTAATTCTGTGAAAGTGGGATTTGAATCCAGTATAGGATAAATTATGCTTGAAACTGATTTGAATGCGTTAGAATTCGAAATCAATGTCTTCTTTGGAGAAAGTAGAAAGTTGAGTTTTAGTTTTCTTTTGTGCTGTTCATTTCAAAAAGAGAGGAAGAGAAAGAAAGTTGAAAGTTGAGGTTAGTTCTGTTCTCTGAAGAATTTTTGGTAAGAGTGTCGTCGTCTCTTTTGGTAAAAGTAGAAAGCAAGTTTCGGGTTTTTGGGCAGATTCCCTGAATTTGTTAAGAAGAAGAATTGGAATGGGAAAGGGGAACAAGGACAAGTTGAGAAGGCTAATAAATTGGTTGAGAAGCGAATTTTACTATTTTAGTTATTCCACTTTTACTTTCAACCAAAAAACTCAAACTCTCAGCTGAAATCCCATCCAATCTCATTTTGTGCTTACTCTTTGCAAAATCGTAAAGTCAACAAAAATTCTAATGGCAAACTACCTCCCTTCATCCACTTTATTCCAAACTACAGCAAGAAAAGTACTCTCCGCCGCCAAAAGATTCAAATCCTTTTTTATTCTTATTTTTTTTATGTACTAGACTTTTCATTTTTAAGTGCAAGTTGTTAGGAAAATGGAAGGAAAAAAAACGAAAAGGAGGATCAAAGATGGAAATCAGAAGATTGCCTCGATTTTCTTACGTAATACTGCGAACAATAAAAATAAAACGAGTCATTCCTTAGTTTGGGCAGATTTTGAGGGAAGGTGTTGCACATTTAGGATTCGTTTCCATTGTTGAGATTTTTTCAGATTCAATTCTAATTCTTTATTTCTTAATCCCTTGAAAAAAAAAGAACTTTTTAAAACTATTTTCTAAAATCTTTTTTTTAAGCTTAGAGTTTGGGCTTCCGGCTCCCGCTGTTGAGTTAAATCTTTTTGGGGACGTGATTTTAGGAGATTTCAGAGGCGAACTTGATGTTTTCTGTGCTAATGATCCAATGGGATGAAATCCTCTAAACTTCAACGCCTTCACACAAAAGAGTTGGGTTTAGAACAGAGCTTTAGATTTTCGAAGTTTGAACAAGTGAAATTTAAGTTTTGAAGCAGTGGCGGCGGCGTCAGTGGTTTTCTCGATTCTGAGATGAAAATGAAAGTGAAAAGTGCGTAGCAGAGGATAAGACACGTTTTGTTTTCATTTCCATTCTCTTCTTGTTTTTGAGAAATGTCCAAGTTTACGGGGCAGCTGAGCAGATGAAAATGGGAGAGTGAGTGTAGTAGTGTTATGGCGGATGAAAATGGATTAGATTGTGCAAGAGGGTGACAGATTCGGGACATTCATTAGCATTAGCAACTCAACTCAAGAGGCACGGATGGATTTCTAGAAATTCAAAAAAGAGAACAGACAGATGCTGCTGTATGGGTCGGATGTTGGATTTTAGATTTTAGAAAAGCATGAGGACTGTGCATTCAGCCAGGGAGAGTGAAAGCATCGGTCCAATAAATTCAAGTTGAACATCCTCTATCTCTTCCACTTCCACTCTGAATAACTTTCAACTTAAATTCAAAACCGTATTTTGGGAAATTAAAATCAGAAATGGATACGCTGATTTTTGTTATAATCTTCTTGAATGTTCACGGATTTTGAGCCTTTGTTTCATCAAAGGCTGGTTTCGATTTCGATGCCGGGCTTTTTCCGTAATTTTTTGTTAATCTTTTGAGTTTGTTGAATTTGTTTCATATTTAGTTAATTTTGTAGCTTTGGATCGTAAGAACTGTATTCTGAATTTTATTAACGATTCTATCCTTTTGCGTTGAAACCCCAAGTACTGGCTGTACTACCTTGTACCTTGTTTGATGTGGCTTGGTGCCACTTGAAAAAAATTTCTTGAATTCTATGGTACTAAATAGGAAAACTTGCTATGAAAATCTGGTTTTGATTTTGAGTAAGTGTCGCTTTAATTTATTCACTAACTTTTTAGAATTGTTTTGACACGAGGTTTGCAGTTTGCACTGAATAAAATTACGAAAATTATGTATTTCAAATGCAATTATTTTTCGATCATTGTGCAAAGTTGCTTGATATGATTTTGACATGTTGTTGACAAGAACTGGTCCCTGTAATGCTGAAATTTAGTTCAAAATGGCCGTCTCGACTATGATTTGTTATCGGGTTTATTTTTTATTTTTATTTTCTAATTTTCTAATCCTATTCTGAATTTTGATATGTGAGAGAGCATTGTTTTGGTCTAGCCTTTTGGCTTTGCGTGTGTATTGTTATTTGGAAATTTGGGATGGCCACCCAGTGGGCCATTCCGTGTCCTGTCCAACTGCATGCTTTCTGGACGGGAGTTAAAGAAGGCAGGAAAAGAAAAAGGTGGTTGAAAATGTTGAATTGACTTTTGAGAATGTGAGTGTGGTGGTGGTGGTGGTTGTCATTTGGACAAATAAGGGAGAAGGGATATTAGAAGCCCTGCATTTCATTTTTATTTCAAAGTCCATTGTTATATCCCTCCTGCCTCCAGAGTGGGTTTTAGTAAATGAGAGAAACAGGTTTCCAAAGTTTATGGTGGACTCATAAGTCATTTTCTGGAGTCAAAGGGAGCCATTTTAGGAGAAATCCAAATAGAAAAAGAAGCTTGAACTCTAGAGGAAGGGAGTAAAATAGGAGTAATAAAGGGTTTAAGACAGGATTTCTAGATTTTTAGAATGGGAATTATATTTTAAGGCGGCTTTTCCCCTTTGATTCTATTTCAATTCTTCTTTTTGCTTTTCGTGGCAATTTCTACTACACTGCTTTTCATGCCTTCTTCTCCAAAAATTATTCTTCTGTGTACTTCTTCAACTTTTCTCTGTGTTCTGTTCTTACAGAAGAAGTTGAAGTTCTGGAAGATGTAGAAGTTGCTTTTGTGCGAGTAATTCAGAGACGCTGGAACCTGGGATCTCTCCCTTCTTCTTTTTCTATGATTGAGTTCCTTTTGGTGTGGACGAGAGGTGAATACAAAATGAAAGAAATTCTCATCATGGAAACTCGACTGGAAGGGAGAGGAGACGCTTCTGACTCACTTCCAGCCCTCTATTTCTAGTGTAGGCAGGCAAGCTCATCACACATGAATTTGTGTCTTCTCCAGTCAAGAAAAAAAACGTAGACTTTAGAACATAGTATCAGTCACCGAAAAGTTCCGTATCCGTATGTTCCCTTCAAAAGTTGTCCCTTCGTTTATAGGCTCTCTGGCTGATTCTCTGTGAAGAGTCAATGAAGAGGAAGGGACCCTTTTATTTCGACGCTCTTCCCTCTGCTGGAAGTCTCCTGATGCCGTCTGCTCAATTTGTCAAGCAAACGAGATCCTTTCCTTTTCAAAACTTCTTCTTCTTGGGCCTCTCATTTGTCCAAAAGCACAAAACAATATTCTCAACAGAACCTTTAATGCTTTAAAAGGACGTCCCTTCAAAATTTAGGATAAATTTTAAAGCGGAAGGGCCTCAGGCTGCGGTAATTTTATAAGCCGAAAAGAAGCGTCCTTGCATTTTCGATTTTTATGACTTTATTGAAAGATTTCTGTTTTTGAGTTTCTGACGTGTGAGATGAGTTTATGAGCGTCCGGTGCAGAGGTAATAAAAGTATAACCTCTGACCTTTTGAGAGTAGGCTGTGCCATGATGGTGGAAAGGCGTTAAAATGGAGGTGAATTAGCTGACTGAGTTGATTGATTTGTTGGAAGATTGCGGGAGAGGAGGAAGGAGCTTCTGCTTCTGGTTAATTGGATGGATTCTGTCATTGTCATTAGGGAGGACAGGGCTCTTTACTTTGCTTAATCACCTTCGGGCCCCACCCAGGGAGCGGAGTCTCTTTAAACTTGAACTCTTGCCCCCCAGGGAGGGGGTGACAAAAACTAGGCAAGGGAATTCCGGCTTTGGATCTTGAGAAATGGTCCCACTTGGAGCGAGAGTTGACTTTTAAGGTTCTGCGGACGGGAAGAAAGTACAAGTAAGAAAAAGTGCGTCATTTTTATCAAATTTTAATTTTTCAAATGTCACCTTTCTTTTTCTTTGAGCTTTTTTTTCGGGCTGCGGTAGTTTTTGGGGTGTATTTTTGAATCTTGATTTAGAAGGAGGGTGAATGATGGAGATTTATTTTTGTGTCTCCCTTGCCAGGAAAGAACGAAGGATCATGGATGGATGCATGGTTGGTTACGGAGGGAGACTTTGTTCATGCTTATTTTAGTTAAAAGGCACTGCTCACTTTTTCAGAGAGAAGTTTTCATAGTGGGTGACATTGAAAAGTGGTATTTAAGCGTACGAAGGGAAGACCAACGAAAGGGATGACCCCTTGGGATCAGGTTTCCAACATCCATTTAGCCCATCGACTACTGATACCATCACCATCTCAGGCACAAACATGAGACATCAGACACATCAAAATACACTCCACCCGGCCTTAATGAGATCCCTTTCAAGGGAAGGGGACCCTTAAAAGTCCAATGTAAGCACAGTAGGCAAAATGTATAACAAAAGCGGCCAGAAAAACCAGCACAGCATAACATTCCAGTCCGCGGTAGCTGATATATTTTTAAATGAGAAACGACCCCGAATCTAGACCATTTCAGCATTTCAGCAGGGTTTCAGAAGCGATAAACCCATATTCACACAAGGAAAAATCATTTTCAGTTTACTTTAATCACAGTTAACAGATTTTTTTTTATTGGAAATCGGCTTGAGCAATATTTTAAACCAGATTTACGCTTCGTAGTCCGAATAAGTTTTGATTAACGTTTTCAATTATTTAATGTTTTTGTACACCCACGGCACGGCAGGGTAGGCTAGAGAGGGCAATATTTTGAACTATTATTTTGGTTTTTACATCTGTTATTAGATATCCCAAACATGCCCGTTCTAAAACGGGATATAAAATTACTTACTAGACGCAAAGAATTAACCCTAAAGTAGACGTCCAGTCGGCCCAAAAAAGTTGGATTTAAGGAAAACGAGCCGTTCAGACGCATGCTTTATCGTTAATTTTTTGGGTGTGGCAAGTAATTTTAATCCCGTTTTAGAACGGGCTAGGGCTTGTTTGGGATTAGATATAACATTTTTGATATTTTTGTGGATTAATCGTTACTAATTTTAATTAGTAAATTAGTTAATGTTGTCCCATTTTTAGGCCTCAAGGCTTGAAAAATAACTTTATAGACTTGTGTTGTAATTTAAACAGTAAATAAATATTGCTAAACCTAAACTCCGCTTGATTTTTTTAAAAATCCATCCTATGCTTTTGTTTATTCTGATTTACTGATTTACACAACCATTTAAATTATCTTCAATTCTAAAGGACTCTCATATTTGTAAAATAGCTTTGTTCGCATGTGATTAACTGAATATCACAATGAGAATAGTTTATTCAGTTTTTTTTGTGAACATAATATTTTTAATGGGGTTTTATAATTTGTGAACATTGGAATGACAGTGTGTTTTTATGACGTTATTTGTGCAAGTAATAAGTTGAGTCAATGGGGACTTATTTATGTGATTTAAATGCCAACAGTTTTATATGCTGTTGAAGCTCTGGGGCTCAACCCTTCTGCTGACCCCATGAACTTCAATTGATTCCTTCTTTCTCTCCTCGTGTAATTTCTAAACCGGTTTCACTATTGTTAATTTGCATTCAGACATTTGACTTTGGCATTAAGCATAAGTCTATCATTATTTTGCTGGCAGAAGAGTTTAGATGAATTCAATGCTAATTTTAGTTGTAAATAAATTCAATCAGGGAAAGTCAACGGGCGGTTAGTTTGAAATTTGGCCATTTTGTGTTTAAAAAACGCTAAGGTTTCAGAGTGCTACATGTGTGATGATGAAGGTATCGAGGCTTTGAATGGAAAAGGGCTCCCTTCTTCCTTCAAACTGGTTTGGAAGTCGTTTTGCGTTGCGCCTTGGAAAGGGATCCAACAACTACATGGCCAGTTTCTAAACTCAACTCCATTTCCCCTTCCATTTCGAATCTCCTCAGTCTACAAAAGAACACCAACAGATCAAGAACGTTTTTTTGTGGTTCCTATTGAAATTAATTTCAAAGTTAGCCAACCAATAGCAAGCAACATTATAAATAGCCAACATTTTAATTTTTCAAAAAACATAGTAACATTTCGAACACCTTGAAAACCGAATTCAAATGTGGTGTTGGCTCTTCCTCGAGTTGCAGTGAAATTGTGGACGGAAGTGAAACAGAATTGAAAGTAACATTTTGAGACTGTAGTTCCGGCGTCTGTTATTGCTGGAGAGCCATAGAGAAAGTGAAGCACACCCAGGTTTTATTTCTGGAATTTCTCAAAGGTAAATAAAACGCTCAGATTCTAATTCTTATTGCACTGTTGGCCTTAGTTAGTGGTTTGGCTGGTTAGAAAATCCAGGTTTTTTACACATTAAAAACTCACCTTGTCGAAAATCTCCAGACTCTTGTCTTCTGTATTTACAAATAAGTTTGCGCGTATTTGCTTCTAGACATTATTGATATTTTCCGTATTATTTTGTAGCAAGTGAAATCGTTTGTTTTAAGTTATGTTTTAAAACGTTTTTTTTAAAGTACGGCTTCGGATTTTGTACCTCGCTTGAGGTTGAACGTTGAGTTATTTGAGGGTGTGGGTGTGGTGTGACTGTCGTTGAGCACTTGAGGAGGTCTGGAACGTTACTTTGAAAAACTAAAAATCAGATGTAGAGATTGTAGATTTTTCATTTTCTAGCATGCATCAAAGTCCCTTGCGTGCATGGGACCCTGGAAGATGGTTGAATAGGCTTGACCTCTCCCATTGTTCACAAATGACTCAAAGTATATAAGGGACTCCAGCTGAGGAGACTTTACGAGATGGACCCCTTCTTTTCAGACTGAAATTTTCAGTCGTGTCAGTTATAGGATGTTGGATTCTATACCCAGGGATTCTAAGGCCCTTTTCGATGAGTGTCAGGCGTAGGCCCTTGGATTCTGATTTGGGGCTCAACCCAACATTCTTCAATTATTCTTCTTCTCTCTCTGCCAGCCAGTGAGGAGGAAATAAAGTTTGTTGGTGGATGATGGGAAAAGTCTTTGGGGAAAATGAAAGAAAAAGGAAATGACAAGAACTGGAAGATGTTTCTTTTCTCTCTTATTCTAAAGACTTGTTTCTCAATTGTTTGAAATTGTTTTCCTATGGGATTCTGACTTATATATTCCTGGATTTTCATGTGCCTCAATCCTAGTTTCTGCTCTACTTTTCCTCCTCCAGTTCCACTTTTTTAGTTTTCTTCTCCTGGATTCCAGGATTCTAGGATTCGTAAAGTCTGGTGGGACTTTAAGGAGGTATAACATTTTGTGTAGCAATAGGAGCACCTATATCCTTTTACTTTTAACTTGAAGGAAGGTTGTCTCTGTCTTTTTTTGCACTGAACGTGTGGCGGATGATTTATGATACGTCTTACTTTTACTTTTACTTTCATAGAGAGTAGGTGGGAATTGAGCTTTCTAGTTCCTTCTTGGATCTCTGGATTTTCAGGAAACTTTTAATAACTGGGAGATTTGGACTTTTTGGAAAGATGAATGAGAGAAGTCTGTCAGTTGTGAAGCACTTGTGCCAAGGGAATAGGACCAACGGCTCTGGCTCATGCCTTTGATAACAAGTTTTACTTGAGTTTGACCTATCTGACCTCAGACCAAAAACAATCCATGAGCTAACACCCTTCCCCTGGAAGGAGTCATTAGTTAGTGTTGACATTTGGAATTAGAATTAGGAAGGAATTCGGTTGCGGTTTTACATTATTTGCGGAATATCTCACGAAGCGTACAACGATCAGGCGCTTAAAATAAATTTACGCAGGAACAGGAAGGAAAAGAGCTCTTTTCCGAAGTCCGATTTTCAGATTTACTTTGGCAGGGAGGCATTCCAGTTTTAAATTTATGGGGTTTGCGGTTAAGCTAAATTCTGAAAACAAATGTTTTTTCATGGCTCTCCAGGAAATCCGAGGAGATCCATGGACTTGCCAATTCCAAACTTGTGCAAATTTTGTATAAATATACATTTTTAGTTCATGTCGATAATAAGAGTCTGGTATTGTCCAAAAGTTAATATTTTAATGTATTATTTTTGCTTTGATTAATATGACAATAAGGCCTGATGTTGCGCTTCACTTTTTGTTGTGTTAATTTTTTCTTTTTGTTAATTGATTAATTCTGATTTTTTTTCGAGCATTGTGGTGATAAATGTCAAATGATCTGTCTTTGTGATTTGAAAAGTTGAAATTTTAGGTTTTTCATGGGTTGTTTAAGATACTTGTTTGATGAATTTCAATTGAATGCAAATGAAAATCACAAAGATGAGTGATTTGAATGCGTTAAGTTGAGTATGGGGAATATTACGTAATGAGCTTGTAAGTTTCTGTATCTTTTCCATCTGCCTCTGGGCCATTTTATATTGAAACTGAAACTTAGAAAGAATTAATAAATGCCAACTAGGTCAACTTGAGAGACAGGGGCAGTTGTTGTGTAGGCGAATTAACCGACTACTAGGCAGTGACTTGTAGAACTAGAGTGTTGGGTTGTTAGTTTGTGAATGATCTAGTAATTGCTACTCTACTTAGTTACTAATTGTTAATTCTAATTAATTACACCTTCTGCCAATTAGTGAGAACCTTGTTCTTTCAGGCCTTGGTTGAATCACTCAATCACGTCCGTCGATCCATCACCCTGAGAATGCTGAGCAGAAGGTGAGTAGAGACTAAACTCCTCTGTCATGTCTCCTTCCCTGTGTACGTTTGTTGCACACTTTCAGAATTCTAAGAGTTCAAGTCCAATTTGCATTTTGTGTTTGTTAAAAAAAAGTGGTTTAGAGTACTTACGTAAGGGTTTCCTTACTGAAGGAAAAGGATTTAGGATTTTTTTGGAAGGGTGAAGGGTGAGTGTGGGATGATGGATGACTTTTAATTTGAATTAAAATCTACCCTACCATGGTGGAAATGTCAATGCCAAAGTGGGTAAAATGAAACAGTCGTCGTAGAAGTGTGTGTTTTGTTGAATTTTGTGGTTCAGTAAAGTATGAGTCACAGATTTTACAGTTGATTGGAAAGACAGGATTAGTCAAAGGTTAAATCAAAATATTCTGATGTTTTTTTAAGGCTGGAAGAGATTTATAGCGGTTTAGGATTTTTTAAAATTCAACCAAGCAAGTGCAGATTTCTGGGAATTCAATCCACCACTTTTTTGCCCCACAATTTTTAGGGCTTAAGACTTTAACCATGGTAAAAGTTTAATTTAGAAAACAGATTTCTGTATTATGTGCACAGTGCAGTTGTTGCTGCAGCCAGTTGTAGAAGTTAAGGCTTCGGGATTAGTTTGAGAGATTTTGTATTTATTGTGACCCGTCTGGGAAGATGAAATCTGTAAATTGCTTGGGGCAATAATCCATTCTCATCTCTTGTAATAAGACTGAAGAATCAGAAGCTGAGTACCTTGGGAGCTGAAGAAGTAGAATGTTCAGAGCCATAACAAAAGAAAAAAGATCTAAAGGGATTCTTCTAACACTTCTTACCCGCATTGAATGCTGCTACGTCTAGTGCACTGAATTCCAAAAAAAGATGCTACTCGTACGTATTTTTTTTTAGGTTCTAACCTAAGTAAAACCTAAAACGAACCTAAACGTAAAGGTTTTTCCAAGGAAATGGGAGTTCTCTCACTCTCTTGATATTGATTTCACATCTTGAGAACCACTGCAGAGAATGTGTTTTCTCGTGTGCATTGAAACTGTAAAAGTGCAGGGACTGCACTTTAGGACTGCCTGCTCTAGGGCTAGCACTAGAAGGGAGATAGGAAGGTCCCAGTTGTGCCATAAAGGAGCTGGACATGAATTATGAATTTGAAAAATATCGTTTCGTAAGTGAAGGTTAGGTAGGTATTTTATAATATAAAAGGGGCCCCCATTCTTCTAAAAGAGATCAGCCTCCCTTCAAAAGATGTAATTGAGATGAAAAAAAGGGGGAGACTTAAGGGCCTTGATCGCCTGATAGTAAGCAAGGAGACTTTGGTTAGTGGAAGTGGATCAATTTCGAAATATAGTAGATGAAAATGCGTGAAGGAGACTTTGCTGAGTCATTTGATGCTTTTAGTTGAAAGTGTTGAGTCTAAATGGGCTTTAATTAAGGAATGAAGGAATTCAAGCCCAATTTCAATTTCCTCCTTTCTTTTTTTTTATTGGAATTCAATAGACCACTTTGAATCTTTCTTTTTTGTTCTCTCTTTTTAGTCTTTGTTTACTCTTCTTGAGCTGGGAAGTTGGCAAAGACTCTGAGATTCTCCTTTTTATAATGCTACACGGGATTTGTCAGTTTGAAGTTTTGGAAGAGGTATGCGGAGAACTTAATTAAAAAAAAGTAAAAGTTTGAAGCGTTTTTTAGGAAAAGGGGTCTCAGAATCGCTGAGCTGAGAGTTTGTTTTTTGAGGAATAATTTAGAATGATCATTTCTACTTTTCCAAATGTGTTTTAATTGAATGTGTTCCTGTAACTGTTTTAACTTGAAAAGTAAACTTGAAAGTTCTCAAAACTTTTACCATTTCTCTCTTTTTCTCACTCTACTTTTCACTTGGAATGAGCCTGGGCTTTAGCTTTAGTTTTGACAAAATTTTGCTCATTTGGCAGAAACCAGTTTCGTTTAGGAATCATTTTGAGATGACGAATATGTGTAGCCATAGACTTTTGAAACTTTTATTGGAAATAACTGAAATAGTGGAAAAATACATAAAGGTGTTTATGTTTAAAGTTTATCGAAATGAAAAAGAGGTTTATGTTCAAAATTTTCAAAGGGTTATTTTCAAAATTTGGGTCAAGTGGAATTTGTACATCACATCTTATGATGGGAAAATTTGGCGATGGGCTAACCCTTTTGAGTTTTTTTTTAACGAATTTTGGAATTAATCTTTTTTTTTGTTAATAATTGGGTGGGTGTTTGAGTACAGTTTGGGTTTAGGATTTATTGTGTTGTTTGTTGATTGGATTTGGATGGAAAGATTGTTGGATTGTTGGGTGAGGCCTTGGCCCGTCCGCCTCAAGGGCAATTGGAATTGGACTTTCTTTCTTCCCGTTTGGTTCTGGGGGTTTCTTTTGAGCTTTTTTTTTCTATGGAAAAGATTTGAAATGAGATGGATCTTCTGGGCAGGCTGAATCGCTGAATGTCCTATTTGTGTTTATATGTGTGTGAAAGGGATCTCCGACTCTTTTAGACCGTCCTGTCGGGATCTCTCCGTCCTAAGTATCTTATTTAGACGGAAGGAAAGAATAGGGGTGGAAACCGTTTTCTTCTGGAGGCCATTCCAGTCCATTGTTTCCTATCTTTTGTGTACTCGCATGCCACTGGCCCTGCCAGCTGCTCATTCCTATTCAATTCTCAACGTCTTTTGAACCCAGATCCTCATTTGAGAGACTTCCAATTGCCAGTTGACAGTTATTGGCCCATCTACTCAGCACTCAATTTATTATAGACACGTAATGCAATTCAAGCTCCCATGCTTTCAACACAATCCCTACCTTCCACCTAACACCGCTCCACAATCTAATAAAGTTACTGGAGATATCGCTCAGGGTTCCTAAAAATACGAAGCTTAACCTTAAGGACTTTATGTGCCGTGATAATTGCTTTCCTATGTTTTGTGCCAGTGACTTCCAGTTTCTTAAACGCTTCTATTTACAATTTTCAGTGTTTTCTAGAAAAGTTATACAAACAATTTCACTTAAAACTTAAAATTTTTGATTTAAAAATTAACCCTATTAATACCTTGTTTCTTTAAACTCCATTTTGCAAAAAATAGGCATTCTTGAATTACTATGAACTTAAATTATTATTGTTCGCTTGTAGGTAATTATTACAAATTATTAACAAAAAACTGTTTGTTAATTCCCAAATACTAGTAACTAATTCTGATTTGGAAAATAATTTTCCGAGATTTTCCGAGATTTGTCGCTACTTCGCCACAATTTCTAAGGATTCTCTTTACGATGAACAGATTAACAATTTTTACTTTAACATTTGGACGCTAAGTTCTGCCAGTGCCAGGTTGCTGGTGTTTGCGGAAGTTATCGACTAATTAGCATTTTTGCCGGTTGTTAATTTTTATTTGACAATCCTAACGTTCTGAGCGGTTTTACGTTTTATTTCTAAGATTCTGTTACGGAATAATATGAATAAACCGTTGTAAAAGGGGTGCAACCAAGTAGAGAATGTAGGGTGATAGATGTCACGGCGGAAAATTTTTGATACCCCTGATTCAGGGGTATCAAGAATTTTTGAATCATGCAAAAGTATCACAACCCGCAACGTTTTTTTGGGGTGATAGAGGTCACTTCGCAGGTGGAAAAAGTGCGGTGACCTGTGTGATGGCGTCACCGGGAAATTTCTTGTAAACTAATTTAACCAAAACCTTAACTAATGTAATGACTATCCTAAACATAAACCTAAAACTACACCCACCAGGTCACCGGGAAGAATTTATTTTTCTACCTGCGGGTCACTTCCTGTCAAGGTGAACACGGCTTTGAAAACCTTGGGACCATTAGAAACTCAATTCTGAAATTTATCCATCCGTTCTCGAGTTATAACGGGGTTAGACGGACACAAGGACGGACAGACCATAAACGTGAAACAGCGGAGCTACCTACTTCATTCATAAGTGGTTCAGTGCCCGAATTTTAAAGGTTTTTAACAATTTCTCATTTACAGCACGTTGGAGTTTTGGTAAATTTACGGCACGTTGAGAGCTTGAGACTGACTCCTAGGTTTATGTTTAGTAAGATTTTGGTAGGGATTGGGTTTAAAAAGTATTCTTCCTGCCATTCGGCTTAGAATTTTCTTACTGTTTGTGTCTTGAGTTTGTTATCAACGAGTGGGCGGTGAAGATTAAGTGGAGAGTTTTGTTTACTTTTGAGATGTAAATATTGAGTCGAGTTGTAAAGTAGTGGTGAGTTGATAGAGCGCAGCGGAGAAGAATGTAAAAGAAAATGCTGCTTTAGGATCTGCTTTTTGTTTAGACGTTTGAGTAGGTTCTAATCAATTGTTGAGCCAGTAGTTGATAGTAGTAGGGTGATAATGGGTGTATTTTGAACTGCCCTGACTCATTACCATTTCTTTTGTCATTTGAATCTATGAGCATGGGAATGTTAATGTTAGTGTCTGAAAGTGTCTTTTGTTTGGTGTTAGCTGATCTCTTCTTTCCTTGTTTATGTTTATGTCTAAAAACAGCTAGGAGGTATTCCTTTTCTCTCGTTGTAAATGGCAATGGAATGTGGCATGGGGGCAGAGGTTAAGTATTTGTGTGTGTGGTGTGTGGGGTGCCGTGGGATTAGTAATTGGAACTATTTAGTGCTCCTCTTGGTCTGCCATGGCGTGTCTCTGCGTGGGAAGAACGAAAGTGGTCAGTGGGGACAAACTAAAGTTATCGATCCACGAACTTTCTCCTTCCTTTCCTTCTTCATTTTCCTTTGGATCCGCACTTTCTCCCGCACTTTCTCCTTCTCTTCATTTAAGCTCTTTTGTGTGAATTCTTAGGATGAATGTGCTCATGTCTTTCATTACACTTTCCCTTTTAGAAACTGAATCAACTCAAACGCCCACTCCATCCATGAATGGAAGGAGTCTCATAATGATAAGGAAGCTCCAACTCTTCTAGATTCACTTTGCAATCAAACCATCTTCCAATTTACGCTCATTCTAACAAGGACTTCAAAGGAATAAAACGGCATAACATCTCACCATTTTATGACCAAACTGTCATAATAAAAGGCATAAAACACCATAAGCAGAAGCATAAATATTTCAACTCAAAAGCAACAAATAAAAGGGTAAACCCAAAAAAGTAATATTAGGGCCAATCTCAAATCTACAATGACGGCCCAAATAAAGTTAATAAAAATTTAGAATTATTAAAGAAAAGAACATTATACTTTTTGTGTAAACGTCACTTTATGAGACACCCTGATAAAAATGGTTCAATTTCGCCAAAATTACTTTCATAAATTTTTCGCGGAGAAATATTTACAAGTGGAAATTACATTTAAAGCGAATGCGAAATCATATCCCGGATTAAAGTAAACTCAATTCAGATAAGTTTACTTGCAGAAATTCACCACTATTTTCATGTGAAGGTAGAGTGAAAAAATTTCCGGACTTTAATTTTTTGGTTTTAAATTAGTGTCATTCGAAATGGTTTTGGCCTTTAGCAGTTGTTTTCCTCGAACTGATTTAACGTATTTTGTTGTACGGGTATTTTGTTGTACGAGTATTTTGTTGTACGGGTATTTTGTTGTACGAGTATTTTGTTGTACGGGTATTTTGTGCATACCGTTGAATCTACGAACCTGTTGTAAATTCCGCCTCGGGTTTTAACTTGTAGGGCTTTCTCTGACAGCTTTTGCATTAGGTGAGATCTTAAAATAGCAGAGTTTGGCATCAAAAGCGTGGAAAAACAAAAGAGGCAAAGTTAATGGAATCATAATTAGTATAAATTGCTTTGATTTTGACTTTGAATTTTTTTAATTTAAAATTGTGGGGGATTTGATTCCTTGGGGAGAAGGTAGTGCTAACAAATGGGGAAAAGTGAAAGTAAGAACTAATATTTGTAGAAGAGTTGGTTGAAAATGGTTGAAAATAAGTTTGAAGTGTTCTTCTCTGGTTGAAGTGATTGAAGTTGGGGGAAGGAAAGAATAAAAGTTGTAATTGTGTTTGAGCTTGGGTGGTTTTGGTTCCATTTTAGTATTTTAGCATAAGCATAAGGCTCTCTCTTTCTATTTTCATTTCCATCTTCACACTTTCTATAACCCCCTCGTTCTCTCCTGTCATTTCAATGGAATTTCATTTGAGAACTCAACAGATGAGAATTAACTCAAGTGGACTTTCCCCCTTCGACTTCGAACACTCATTTGTTGCTCATTGGAAGTTGGCATCAGGGGAGGGATAGGGAAAGTTCTTTTGTTCTTGGCTTCCAACTTGAATGAAAGTGAAAGTGGCTGCCTCTTAATTGAATCAAGAGACAATGGGAACTACATTAAGGCCGCGGCCCCGGCCATCCACCTTCGACTTTACTCAGTCACTCACTTTACTTCGTGGAGGAGATAACTTGGAAATAGAAGTCACGTGGGACTTGTGAATTCTGACTCATCTTCACTTTTCACTTTCACTTTCAAGGGACTCGGAAGGAGTATTTTGAAGTTGAAGCTTAGTATTATTTCTGAAGGGGAGTTGTTGTAAACTCAAATGTTGTAAATCTGCCCAAAAGGAGATTGGCCTGTCGTCTACTGAATGGGATGAGCCCCTGGATAAAAATTTAGCTTTGCATGCCTAATGCTGCCAGGAGTAGAAGTAATTCCTGGAAGTAACCTCAAAGATACGAGTGGTGGAGAAAAGTGGAGGGGGGGGAGCATGAAGTGGGGAAAGTTGGAGCCAGTTGGAGCTCCGATTAATCCTCAACCACAAAATTATTAATACAAAACTTTACTTATACTCCCTTACTTTCTTGTTTCTCCTTCACACCCAAGGCTTGTACGCTCTGCGTCTGCCGCCGTGGAAAAACCATCTCTGTCTCTAGGCTAGCGACTCTATCGTCTAGCCTTTAAGTGCTCAAAAACTTGAATTAAAAAACGTGTAAAATATGCTGCTCAAAAGTTTGGAGTTTTTTTTTGTTGACTGAATCTCAGAATCTAAAAGCTGCCCCAGAGTGACCTGCTTACTTAACCAACGTCACCTGTCACCTGCCAGGATATCTCGACGGACAGATGGACGGCTAGGGAGTGTGACTCTGGGTTTGAACAGTGTTAGAATTTGAATTTAAAAGAAGACAGCGGGAATGGAATGTAATAATGGCGAACTACTTTCTCTTGGCCGAATGAGAACGACTAAGCAATTCATGTCAGGATTTTGAGAAGGATTCTCCGTGGCACTCTGATGGGGGAAATGAATACTCAGCAGACACATTCTCCATGTCACTCCCCTTGTTCCTTCATTTACTCTATGTCTATGGACTTTCACTTGGCAGAAAAGAAAGGAGAAAATGGAGTTGATTTCAAACGGACGAACGGACCTTCAATCAACTTCCGTCTCCGCCTACAAAAATCAACAGAACTACAACTGCTAATTATTTAAGTGGTATAAGAAATTGAACTCAGGTGTATATTACATAGCTTAAATTTTGTACCAGTTGTGGACTTTTTGGATGGGGTCAATTATTTCTTCGAAGCACTCTATATAATTTCACGGTTTTTCACGGTGTGAGGCACAGGTTACGTTTTTATACTACGTTTTGGAGAAAGGTTGCTGGTCTCAATATTTCTAGCCAATTTAATTATTTTATAAAAAAAAATTATCTGTTCTTGAACGGGAATTTTTCTCCTGCACGGGCTGGTTTAGCGACCAGCTAAGCCGCTATGATTGGTTGTCTTCGGTTCCCAGAACCCCCCTGATCTTCCTGTTCCCTCAGTTATTTTTTCTTCGGTTTATTTTTCAAAACGTTTTATGTGTAACCTTTCTTACAGAAATTATTTGAAGATTTCACCTCCTCGAGTTTAGAATTTCTAGGGAATTTCTAGGATCGCGTTTTTCCCTACATTTTTGTAATAGCATTTTTAAAGCGGTAGTTATTTGTTAAAAGATGGTAATGTGTGGGATAGTGTGAGAGTGTTTTGAATTGTTTTTGAAATGAGAAAATGTTGAGCATTTGTAATGTTCTGTTAGAGTAATTTGAGAGTTGAAGTTGGGTTTAAGTCGAAATTGGATTTTGTAATTGAAATGAGCCCATTTCCAACTGTTCTAAAACTCTCCATTTGCTGGCGGGAAATACTTCTGGAGTTTAGCTTGAGTGTATGGGCGGTGCCTTATTCTTTTTTTTTTGGTTGGATTAACATTTGGTCCTTATCCTTCCACTTGAGCCTTTCACTTTCCCTTTTACTTTCATTGTTTTCTCCGAGTGTGGATTTGAGTGTAATTAGATTTGGGTTGGAGATACTTTTATGACTTTCCTCACCAGAAAACTTTAACTCTTTTCTACTCGTCTTTCAATTCGAAAAGGAATTCTATCCTCTAAGCTTAGTCAGAGTTGAGTCGAAAGAGAAAGTTCCAGAGGATTCCTGGAGGACATCAAACCAAACTTTCTGCCTAGGCACTTCATTAGAAGTGAAAAGAAGAACAAGAGAAAGGAGTTTTATCCTGCCCCACGCACACTTGGCCCTTCTACTGTGTCTGACCCCCCACCGGGGTCAACTCGATGCCAAAGTCCAATAATTGGGAAAGTGGGATTTAGTGGCAGGAGATTATTGACTCCACTCAGAGTAATTCCATCAACTCTTCTAAAACTACAGTAGCAGCAGCGGATTTAAGTCTAGAGCATGCTCATTCCCATCTCTCGTCATTTAGATCAGAATCTCTTGAAATGATGCTTTTAGAGAATATTACCTTTTCTGGCGGCTCTTATACATCCGCACCCATCCTCTCTAATTTTCATTAATGCTCAAGAGATGGGAAAGCCTAGAAAACAGTAGGAAGAAATGAGTTTAAGAAGTTTTGAATTTGGGAAGAGAAAGTTTGAATTTAGAAGCCAAGGAAAGCTTCCCCTGATTTTCATCCTTAAGATTTTCTGTGTTAAAATTTAACTTGCCCCTAGCGACTTTCTCTGGCGTAAGTCCACTAGAGTTCTCCAAGAACCTTTGAATATTCATGTTACTAGAATGGCTGAGTAAGAGGAAGAAGTTAGGCTTTCCTTTTAAGGTTCCACGGGAAGTGGGAATTAGGTTATTTAGGTTGAGGTTGAGTCCAAGCCTAATTGAAGTGGATGGAGATTGGGATCTGCCTCAGAAACATTTTCCGTATCCTTACTGAATTTTCCATTTAAATTCTGTGCACACTACTCTTCCACAAGGGAGAGAGAGTTAAAGTCTTAAAAATTGGAATTTAGTGGTTGGTTTAAACAATTCGAGATCCTTTGTTTTCTTTTACAACTAGAAACAGGAATAACATTTTTCTTATAGTATTTTTTTTTGCTTTTCTCTTTTGTGTGGAGAGGGATGATGAGAAGTTATGGAGCCTTGGAAATAATAAATGGGCAAATGAATAATCCAGGAGATCTTCGAATTTCCAGAGATATTTCTAAAGAAGGATCATGGAGAAATAGCGTCTTATGTAGGGCAACTGCCCTCTTTTGTTTCTTGGAAGAGAGTTTGAGAGATCAATTCAATTGTTTTATGCTCCTTTGTTTTTATGGGTCAGGAGAATTATGGCTATTGATTCCAAGCCAGTTGGCAGAAGTCTAAATCTTTTGTGTCCAGAAAACAATGGAATTGAGAAAGATTGGAGGAAAGACGACGGGAAAAGTATAGTTTTTATTGTGAAGATGCTGCAGCACCAAGGAAAAACAGCAGCAGCATAAGATCTCAATTCTGAATTGATTTTCCTTAAATGTAAGAAAAATCCTTCTGTTTTTCTGGGCTGTGTGATTTATGTATTGAGCTCTTGTCAAAGGCAAGTGAAGTGAAGGAGTGTAATTTATGATTGGATTTTATGCCTAGCATGGATCTGTTTTCAGTATTTTCTGCTGCTGCGTGGCTGATCTCCTTGTCGTTGGATGAGGAAGTGTGATTTTGATTCCGATGGAGTGGAAGAGTGGATCGTATTTCAAGATTCTGGAGCGTAGTTTTCGTTTAGATCGACTGAATTTCGATCTGCGTGAATTAGATCTACGTTGCTTTTCGGGGATACTTATGCTACTGTGTGGTCAACTGATAACTTGAATTCTAAACCTAAAACTAACCCTTCTCTCACCCCCCCCCCCTCAAGGAGGGGGAGGGAAAACTTTTAAATTAGCAGTTGACCACACGCTTGTAGTTAACTAACACATGTAACTTAGCCAATCAACATAACTGAAGGTTTTGTTTGTGTGGGCTTTCTTGGGTCGTATAGCCACCACTGACAATGTTTTTATTTTATATCCACTGCATATATAATCCGAATCGGCGTCGATCTAAACGTCCGTAGATCTAATGACATGGAATCTTGTGGCGTTGGCTGGAAGTGGGCCCTAATGTTTTATGGAGAGATGAATGTGGGTATGGGGGTAGTGGCAGCAAGTTGGGGGCGGTGGGTTCTTGGCTCATGTAAATGACTCTTGTGAGTGGGTAATGCAAAATGCCTTGGTTGTTGGTTTTATTCTTCTCGAAGGGAAAGTTGTCTTGCCTTTAAATATGGGTCTCTAGAGAAATCTCCCTTTTCTCCTTTCTCTTTGCCCAAGGAAATTCAACAAAGATTCCATTCCGCAGCAGCCTCCCTCTTCCCCTTCCCACCAATTTTGAATTTCCCCATCTTCTCTCCCCACTTCCTTTCTTCTCTTTATGATGGATTCAGACTCAAAAAGTAGAATAAAATTTAAAAGTAGACGCTTTTTGTAGGTGGAAAAAGGAATAAGTCAAGGTACTTTCCGTTCCTCGAGGCATTAACGGAGAAAATAGCTTCAATTTCTCTTTTTAAAATTGCTTCAACTCTCTCATAGGACCCAATCGTTTTTGTAAGAAAACTCGAATTTTGTATTCTAAGCTGGCTATAACTTTCTAATTTTGAAAATGAATTTTTTTTTTACCTCCAGCATGAGAATCCTGCAGATTGATTCATAAAAGTAGATGCATAAAAACGAGAATTAAAGATGTGTTCTTCGCTGGTATGAAGAATTGGTTCTTGTTTTCAGGGATCATTTTCGATAAGCTCAGGTGAAAATGTCATTCAAAAGTGCCTGGATTCTTAAGGGTCCTTTGAATTTTCCAATTTCCGGGGCGCTTGAAGGATTCGACATGGTTTTCAATGAAAGTACAGTTAAATTAATAACGATTCCAGAGATGATAAATTGAAATGCGAAGTGTGAGTGTCAAATTCAAAGAGAAGGGAAACGAGCTGGGAAATTCATTTTCCTAGCTCCTTGTTTTGACTTTTTTCTATTTTGAAAACTTAAATCTTTTCAAATTTTGAAAACAGAGGAAGTGCCTTGTTTAAGAAAGTGTCGTTGTCTTAAGATGGAAGATGTATTTTTGTAAGAATATAATTTATGAATTTGTGTTGAGTGTCTTGGGTCTGTGGATTTCTGTTGCTAATTCCTAGCTTTATGACGACTCTTCTGGCTTTTATGAGGGATGATGGCGGATGTTTGAGTTTCCCTTCTGCATTGTTTGGGCATGGAATTTTGGTTTTATGGCTTTGTAGCCTTCTCTCTTCGTTCAGATGAGGTTATAAATTAGGCAGTCCTAACTCCCAAGAACCTTGTCAGGTGTCCAGGCCTCGAAGGGCCTACATTTTCTAAACCGAAACCTAAATGAGGGGCTGCGTGCGTGGCAGAATTATGACCAGGGCTTGAGCGACTAGCGACATAGTCGCCCCTCTCCCCTAAATTGTACTTTTATGAGGAGTCTCTTATTTGCAAAAAGCGTTTGCTATTTGGGTAGGTTCGGTTCAGTCCTAAAGTCTGTTGGCTGTGAGTGGAGTTTTATGAGGTTGTGGAGATGGGATTAAAACATCAAAGGACTCTTAACTTAGGCTGAAGGGAAAAGGCCAATGAGCTCCACAAAAGTCAAGGGAATTAGGATGGCAATCAACTCTCCATTAACTTAGCTCCATTTCTAAAGTACCCGAAACCAGTCAACCTCATAACTGTAACATAACTTGAAAAGTTAAGGCAAAAGTAGGAGTTAATGACATAAATTATGGGAAAATTACAATTTGGAATTTCAAATTTCAATGCTTAAAAATGTGAATCATACTGTTCAGAAATAGCATCAAAGTTCCCTGAATTCATGAATGTGAATTTGTGTATTTTGTGTGTGTATAATAAGTGTATTTTTCAAATTCTTAAAGAACAATTTACAATTTTAGAAACGGTGGGAAGAGAAAATTAACGTTAAATTGGTGTGTTAATTTTTGTATGAATAAGTAATAAGGACTGGGGTTTTGTATAGTCTAGAATTCAGAGTCAGAATTTTCATGTCACAGGAAATTAAAAAGTGAATTCTCTGCAACGCTGACTCACCTTACCTCTCTTTGGTCTAACAAAAACTGGTTCAGACATCTCTGAACTCATTGATTCTTCTCAGAACTGATTCATTGATTAAAATTTTTAATTTGAATCAGGTTTCAAATTTATGCTTGTGTAGTTTCTCACTCTAATATCACTAAATGTCTACTCGAGGAGATGTAAAGATTGAGTTATTATTTGAATTTGTTAACTTTTTGAGATAGTAAAAGAGAAAGTGCTTGAGGCTATTTGCTGTCTGCCTATTTACTTTCTCCCTGATGGGTTCTTATTGAAATTGAGATTGTGTGATGAGATTGATTTGAAAATGTTGAGTGTAGAGTGGTAATATTTTGATGCCTGTGGGTTCCATCTTGTTTCCTTTATAAATTTGATCATTCATGAGAGTGGTTTTGGTTTCATTCTTGGGCCAAAAAAGAAGATGAGAATTTCCCATATTACTCATCTCAATTTCCAGAAAGATGTTTCTGTTGCCTTTGGTTTTCGTTCGTTTGCCATTGCCATCCGTTTGTAGTATTTCGATTTGGAAATTGATTTCTTGAATGAGAAGAATTGGGCTCTTTGTCTTTCCTGACTTTCATATTCTGTAGACTCGGTCATCATCATCTTTTAGTTTTACTTTGGCCCGCTAAATCTGGAAACTCCATCACGTTAAAGGCTACTCACTCTCTGTCTCGATCAACTCATAGTCATTGCGGGTGGGAAGAAAAGATGATGAGATGATGTAGAAAATAGAAATAGTCATTTTGAACATTCAACCACAACCTTTCTGTATTCTGTCTCCTGATTGAATCCAGACCCACCGGGAAATATTGAACTTTGACATTTGTGGTGCGGTGCTAGATCGGTTGGTTACCTTTACTATTCTTATACCCATTATGAATGTCAGAAGCAGTAAACTCTGAAGGTAAAATGTGAAATGGAATGGGATGAAGGTTTATTTCGGTACTTTCCATGTCCCCTGCAGAGACTTTTCCATGGGAAAACAAGGCAGGGAAACTCCATAATTTGTGTGGTTCTGACGAGGGGAATAATGAGAGGTGGGGAGTTTAACTGCTAATGTTAATGTTAATGGACCGTGCTGGATGAAAACCTTGGATAGTGAACTATTCTTTTAACTTTTTGGACAATTTTCTGCTTACAAATGTTGTGTTTTTCTAGAATGTGTGTAAGGATTGTGTAAAGGTGGCTGTGTGTACACTGACTTGTATTTGCATAGAGATCATTTCCATTATTGGTCCCTAGAGTCACAGAGAGAGAGAGAGAGAGAGACAAAGGAACTAAAGATTTCGGGACGGACGGAAATGCGATGGAAGCTTAACATGAAAAGATTGTTAAAATTACTATGCGGATGCGGAGTTTTAGAAATGGACAGTTGAGTTTTGAGAGTTGTGAGCCTGAGCGGAGAAGCATAAAAATTGATGACAAAGTAATTTCCTGTTGGGTTTTGTGAAGATCCTAATTTCCATGGAGAAGAGTAGTCTGTCATTAGAAGTTTCTTATCTGGCAAGTGCTTCTTCTTCGCTCAGCGCTGGTTTAGCATCTACTGCTTCATGGTAACTTGGTATAAAACTGCTTCATGGGAAGATGGAAAGCTATAGAGCTAGATGCTAAGAATGAAGGAATAAGTGAAATTGCCTCGAGGGAAAGAGCCTCAATTACTTTCATCTCTCCCTCTCCCATTTCTTACTCTACTACCAACTACCAAGTCTTAAATTAAATTCAAAATTTCAAAACTACTAGAAGTAAGAGATGGAAAGGATCAAAAACTCGTTTTCAGTTTCTTGTATGAGGAAGGATCCATCTTCTTGACTACTACCGTAGTATGTAATGTGCTTCTTCCAACAGGGAAGAAAGTAGAGTCTCACAATCTATCTTTAAGATCTGGAAGGAAATGGGACTTTTTATTATTGGATTTCCAACAAGGTGCCTTAAGAAAAGGAAGATTCTACTTAGGGATCTCCATCGGCTGGGGAACTACTATCTTCAGAACTTCCCTCTGCTCCTTCAAGAGCAACTTCAACCGCTCGACGAGGCCCACCACCGGCGGCCCCACCATTATTCCCAGCGTCCTCGGCTGCTTCCGCGTCAACTTGCTGCGGCACGGCAACCAACCCATCTTGGAAAACCCGCCGAAGAGAAAAAGAAATGAGGCCGGCCATGACTATGCAAACCAAGTTGACATTCTTAATTATCTGCGAGAAAAAATCCCAAGATTTGAATCATTTTTGCCTTAATTGGTTAACGCGCAAGTAATAAACTTGTTTAAAGTGCAAGGGAACAAGGGCCTTTGGACTTACAATTGATATTTCATAATTGTATACGCCTGAAGCTTTATCCGGAAGATAGAGACTCATGGTTGTATTATGGGCCGTGACCTGTTGTGTTCCGTCACAGAATCGCTGATCTATTCCTTTTGGGCTGCAGCTAAGCCACCTGGCGGCATAACTTGAGAGAAATAGGCTGCTAACGTGGGACAGAAATGTCAGAAAAAATGTCACAGCGTAAGGTTGGCTGTCTCTCTGAAAATAATTGACATCGAAGGGAATGGTGGCTAAATATAATTAAATTTGACTGTAAGTTTAATTAATTACCAGTGTCGATATGTATATAAGTAGAATTGTGAGGGACACCACAATACAGTCCAGGCAGAGAGCTCCAACAACCATCGAATGCACGCGTCCATTTTCCCTAACTTTCATTTTGAATTCTTTCTTTCCCATGAGAAGCGGTTCGATTTTCTTGGTATAACTTTCACGTTTACTTCTAAACGTAAAAGTACTTGGGATTCTGACTAGTGATTGTTTCGTTTCGGAGTGGCAGAATGGGTTTCCGTGTAGTTGGAGGAGAGGAATCAAATTTGATGAGAAGCAGAAGGGATTTGGTTGGATTGGCCCCAGAAAATGCTGCACGAGGGCATTCGGAGCGTTAGCCACAACAATGCTTGGATTCAGAGCGAGATGGAGTCGAAGGGCATAGGCTTCACAGTCTCTCCAGCAACTTCCGGGATTTCCGTCTTTTGTAGTAGGTATTATTTGACCCAGGTCACGCTTACTCGCCGTTTGTACCTCTTTCCAGCTCAAATCTGCCCAAGGGTTGCAAGGAAATCCAACAGACAGGTACACGGAAGCCATTCCAAGGAGCTGGAATCATAGAAACGTTTTATCAGAAAATTATGCATGGAATACCTGATACGGGAAGAATCAAACAATTCCAGCAATAATCGTTGAAGAACTTTCGCATTTGCTTGTTTGAGCAGTTAAAGTTAATTCGGTTCAGGAAAATTCAAGCCATTGCAAGAGCCTGATTTCGCTTGCAATATAGGATTATACAGTTCACAAATTTGGTCTGGTTTGATCTGATGACCTGTTTCTGTTTTTGGATTTACGAATTTTTAGTTTTTAGTATTCTGAAACTTACAATGATGTAGACACAAACGAAAAAATGAGCAGCTTCTCGGCAGTGATTCATTCCTTTTTCTAATTTTATAAATACATATCACAATTTCTGAAAAGTTGGGGCGCACATTCCTCCGTTACAGTACACATGAAGAGAAAATTTTCTTGAAATAGACTTACAAAATTTGGTACCGAATTTTTTTTTGGTATTGATTGCGTCCCTGTTAAATTCTTTTGGATAATTTGGAATGAATTGGGGATTCTGTACTTTATTGTGGTTTTGTTGAGGTGTGAAATTATGTGAGTTATGTGTGTGGGGTTGGTGAGCATGGCAATAGAAGTTTTTCAATCTTTTGTTCAAATATGTTTGAATAGCGTTTTCTAAACGGGCGATGGTATATTTGCATTGTGAGTAGTGCTGAGCTGATCTGTGAGGAGAGGTGACAAATGACAAAGGATGGATTTCCTTTCTGCTCAATCCCACCCGTCTCTCATTGGATTGGAACTGATTGTTGTAAGCTGCTTGAATGTTGTTTGGTTTTTTGGGAAGGAGCAGAGGCGGAAGTTGTGTCCTTTGACTTTTCTATTATTCTTTTCCCTTGTTGGGTCTCCTATTTAGGAGAATGTTTGGTTCTTATAAGGAAACTAAAGGAAATCTAAAGCTTGTTTCAAACGTAGGGAGAATGAATTGAAGACAAATCGGAGGGTGAGATCTACTTTAAATCTCAACTCAAAAGAAAATCTCAGTTTCCCATTGGAATTTTTCTCACTCGCTCCTTTATCCATTGTTGGTTCCTCTCCTATGTCATGAAATTCTCGAATTCTCGTTTTCTTAAAGGCCTCTGTAAACTTGCATTTTTTTCTTACACATGGTCGTCTCTTTCATCTGGCAAACGAATGTCAATGGAGGGAGATCAAGTCAGTGGATTTTTTGAAGGATTTATGTATGAATAATCTTGCCTTGTATATCTACGCCACACAACTAGCATTGATACGGCTATGCTTGTATTTATAAAAGTCCCCGTAATATTTGGCGTAATTGATGCGTTGACCTCGCAAACATTAAAAAATAAATGATTCAAGCTACTTACAACAAAATTTCGGCTCGCAATCGTTTTAAACCGACGAATTTAAACGTCGATTCTCCAAATCCGACATACAAAGATTTGATCGTAGTTGAGTTTCCGTTTTCTCTGAAGTACGTTGATTTCGATCGATCTATCAAAAAGTGGACCAAACCTTTAAGTGGCGTTCTAAACCACCTTTAGCAAAATAAAATTTTCGAGGATCCTTTTGGTTTCCATATGTCTTTGAACCTAAAGACGTTTTCGCTTACCTGAGCCGGTTGGAGAGGGGGATGATGAAACATTTTTGGGAAGAAAGTATATAGGCATTGTGTAGCCATTGGAACTTGTTTCTACATTGTTGTGTCCTTTAGGATCTCCTGAGATCGTTATGCCTTGCAGCCTCTGGGGATGAATTAGGATTCAGTTTGTCAGTTTCAGTTCCTTCCAGACTTCCACTCGTAACGCATCTCATGAGATCAGCATTCTTTCTTAGTTAACTTTTAATTTAACTTTGTTGTAACGTTTCCGTTGCCAAAATTCTATTAATTGACGATTATATAATTAGGTGCCACTTTCTGAGGTATTAGGAGTTGTTTAGTAGAGGACTCTTGTCAGAGTTAAAAATTCGCAGTGATTCAACCTAATTTGAAGACCGGATGAGTTGATATTAATACAGTTCGAGATTTTCAAACCTTTGTGTTTAAGTGCCAAGGGCTTCAACTTGTTGGTTCCTATTTTTTAAATCGTGTTTCGCTTGTGTTGTACCGTGTTTTTTTGTGAAAAGTGTGATGAGATGCAAATCCATCCTCATCTGTCTACGGGGTGAGTAGTGGCTGTGCTTGGATTGTTTCTTTTGGGACCCTGGGGGGACATGGTAGATGTGCCATATGCAGAATACCAATTGAATTTAAATCTATTCTTATTCTAACTCCTATTCCGGAAGACATCAAGATGAAACAAATAAAGTAGGACTCACTATCCACGCCATTCACAAATCACAAACTAGCTAAAGAACATTTAGCTACATCATTGACTCAAAGTGGCCTCTCTATCAATTGGAAACTCTCAATTGTTACTAATATTTGCATTAGACTTTTCGTATGTCGTTGGCGAACAAAAGAGTTAACAGGTTAGTACAGCTTATTAAAATAAAAATTTCCGGATTCTTGTAACTAGCTCATAAATATTACGATTCAAGATGCGAATCAGGTTTGTTGCAAAGTTTGATACAATTGTTGCTCCCCTTCGAATATAATATTTTACAAAAATGAGAGTGGTTGACAATGTCTTGTTTCTTTCCTTACAATGAAGTGAAGCACCAAAGAATCCTTGGTTGTTCAGTATAAGGGACAGTGGAATTAATATTAAAAAAAAAGGAAAATTAGAATTGAAAAAGTGATTTGTTGAAGTTTGAGCTGAAATTTTGGGTTAAATGGATGCTCAAATTTGACGTATTGGGTAAAAAAAGTTAGAAATTCTGGTAAGTAAAATGGTGAGCTTGTGATTGATTATGTTTCGGTTGATTTGTATGATCATTTGTGAGATAACTTGGAATAGAGAAAGAAGGGCGTGTTTGGTTTGTTGTTTAGTTAATGAATGAGAGTCCTGTGTGTGTGTGGATTTTGGTGCTGTGGGTAGAGGTGAGTAGAGGTTAATTGTGTTGTTGTTGATTGCTAATTAATTATTCCTGTCCTCATGCTCACTTGTCGAGAGTACTTGCCAAGTGGAGTTGGAGTGGTTGAGAGTCAAGTGTCATCTAATTCATTCTTTTGTTTTTTACTCTCTTGCAGTCTCTGAGTGTGGGATGTGCTCCTTCACAGCTTTAGTTCCAGTTCTTCCAGCCCCATCACGAACTCGTCAATTCCATTGATCCAATTCAAGATTATAACTGAAAAGTGACACTAGAGTGTCGTCATGATGAAGGAGATTTGTTATCTTCTCACTTTCATTCTCATCCTGGTCCAGAATCAAGTCAAAGCAGCACATCAAGGTACGATTTATTCTAAACGTGATTTAAAAACATAATTCCAAATCATGGTTTAGTTCATGAAAACGCCATGCCTGGATTTCTAAAATTTAAATTTCTTGAAGGTACTTCTTGATAAATATTCCTTGTGGAATTAAGGCTTTGTGTTTAAGATCCTTGATACGAGGTTTTTTATCTAAATGACTAAAAAAGTATTGTTTCGTAAATTCGGTTATGTATGGGTTAAATTTTAAGAGTAAGTTAGTAAGTAAACGAATTTTCGGCTTCAGTTCGGCTTTAAGTTCATGGTTAAATTGAGATTTGTTGGACGAGCAGGAAGGGGTCTCTTATGTTGGCTTTGTTTTGGACCTTGTATTACCTTTTTTCCAGAAGCTCAGAGATAGACAATGGACAAGATCCAGATCCAATCTAAGAATCTTCCGGACCTTCCGGAGACTTCTTTTTCCATTATTGCGGCATTTCAATTGTATTTTCTCAAAGGAGATGGGCTGGGAAAAAGGAAGGTGCATGACGAATTTTTGAAGAGATACATCCCATATGTCCCTTTTTCTGTAGTAGTTAGAAGTTTAACATGAATTCATCTTCTGGGATCTTTGCTACTTGGATTTGATTCTTCACTTGTCTACACACTGACTTTGGGAGTGGAAGGGATTTAAAGTGATTTCCTTAATAACCCATAATTGCACCTCAAATTCAACCCTGCTTCCTCCACTATAACTTCTTCCAAAAGCATCTCTTCCCTTCTTCATCCCTTCTTTCTAAAAAAAGAGAATGCATTTTATTTTTTACGTGTTTCCAATTTGATGGGCCTTTGTATCCTGAGGGCCTTGGCTTGAGAGGGCTTCTGAAAGGGAGCTCATTCTCCGTCTATTCTTTTCTCATCCTGGAGCCTCTGAATTCTGGAATCTACTCAAAATGGGCTGCTTCAAGACCGGTTTTTTGTACTTGAGTGGATTTGAAGAGGAGATACGGTGGGGAGAGACCACCGCACCGAATTAGAAAACAAGAGCAGCATTGAATTTTAGAAATTTATTCCACGGGAGTCAAACCACTCAAGGAAACTCAACTTCTTCCAAAACCACTTCAAGAATACTGGCCACAAAATATTTTCTAAAGTATCGAACCATGGAATTTAAGCCCCACAGAGACTTCCAGGACAAAATTGAAACCAAACCTTGACTTCTATATTTCAAATACAGTTCTTATCCTAGAAATTTTTTACAGAATTTATACAGAATTCGAATAATGTTTTAACACATTAAAATGCAAACTCAGGCTAATGGAGATTTTTGGAAAGCATGTTTTTTCATGTTTTTTTTATACTGGAAATGGCATAATTAATCCTAAGCGACGTAATTAAGGCTCCTACACACACTTGCATTCTCTAATTTTATAAGGCAGGAATTTCCTTTGTTCTAAAAGCGGACAAACCCTTTTGGAGACAAAATCCAGGTGAATCATGAACAATAAGTGGAACAAAATTAGAGCATGATTCAACCAGATTGAAAAGATGAAATTTAACTTTTCGTGTCTCATGTAATAAGTTTGATGAGTCACAATCCAATTTATGAAAGGCTTGGCTGAGTTAAGTGCAAAAAATTGTTAAAGTTTTATTACACAATTACCGAATTTTTTGTTACGTGGAAAATGTCACCACTTGCCAAATTCCTTCCCAAAATTACGATTTGGTGAGAGTAATTACGGTGAAACCGTGTTGTATTTTAAGCATTGTACTTCCAAAAGATCTTACGAGCCTTGTTTTGTGATTTCTGGAACGTTTTTCCACGACAATTAGGAAGCATAAAATGAAAACGAGTCTCTCTCTTTTCTTCAATTTTAAAATTTTAAAAGGACAAAAATTTCAAGGAGGCAAACTTGGTCTTTTCATTCCTCTCCACAAGTTTTTGCATTAATTTTGCGCACATCTCAGCATTTCTCCTCCCTTGGCTGGATTTGTTTCCCTTACATTCCTTGACGTTTGTTTTTTCTTGGCTAAATTTTGTTTACTTTTCAGATGAAAACTGTCTCCAAATTCTTGATTCTTCTTTTGTTTTGTTTTTCTGGGGCAAGTTCTTGTTTTGTTTTATATTTTGTGCTGAGGTTATGTTTAGAGTTCATTTAGAAAAAGCCTGGTTCATTTTCTTTGTTTGTAAAAGACTCGACGAAGCAAGTGTCTTACTCTGGGTCGTGGGTCTTGCTCCCTCTTGTTGACTTTAGCGGGTGAAAGGAGTCGAGAGAAAGAATTTTCTTGTTGTTCTTTTGACTCATTCCCTTGGATTCTGATTTGAAATGAAGGTTGTGGTTCTGAATGCGGATGAGTCTTGATTTGATTCTCGTGTCTTCTGTCTCATGTCCCACAACTCATCGTCACTGGTTCGAGGGTTCTAAGGTCACCGACCTCTAAAATCAAGCATCATTTCCCTGCCCTGGGAATCGCGGATGAGGAATTGAGAAGGAACTTTGAAAAAAATCAATCATCTTCTTGGTTTTGCCTGGTGGTGGTGGGGCATCGCATGGTGGGACTCGGCTTGGCAGTGAAAGTGGAGCTTTCTCCCGAGAGAATCTAAGGGTACAGGGTGTGTTCATTTCGTTGAAACTCCGTGAAAATGTGAACTTAGCTCGTAGAACCACTGTCATGCAAAGGACAAACCTGATGCCAAAGAATTCAACCCAGCCTGTAAGATTCGAGTATCTGAAATGGGTTTTGGTATCAAATGAATCTCTACTTTCTTCTCTTCCTTCTCTCTCTAATCGCTTTATAACTCCTTCCACTTCTTCTTTCTGAGCCCATAAACCCACCTTGGGTTGTTCAATTCAAAGAAGTCTCAATTCTGTTGCTGGTGGCTGGGTGGGGAGAGGTCATGCTCAACTGCCTGGTGGTTGACACGCAGGCGGGGGAGGGGGAGCTGTTTTTTGAGTGTGTCGTAATTGGATGTCATGCGATCAGTTCCTCACTCTCCTTGCATTTATTCTTCTGCTAACTTTTATGAGAGTCTGGGCCTCTCCTTCTTCCGTTTTCTGAGAATGGAATGAAGTTTTAGTGTGATGAACGACTTAGGGTATAACTTTACTTAAGAATTCATTTCTTTGGCTACTTCTCTAAAACTTCGAACCAACTCATACCCCAAAACAATAAAATCATAAAGAAATAAAACAATAAAAACAATGTTCAAGAGAAGGGAAATCATTTATGAGGGAATGAAACTTGAGGATTTTAATTGAATTCCAACGAATAGCAGCGGATGAAAGGTGGAGCTTGAGTTTTCATTGGCCAAAAGACTGGCTAATAAATTTGCGAAATTGCAATGCTCGAATTCGCGAATCGACTCTTCTATTTCTGCAAAACGGTTCCTTTGCTTTTTGAATCAAGAGAGAACTAATTTCAAGGTTGGGTGTGACCAAAATTCTGGATTCAAAATGTTCGAATTCGGAAAACGTTCCAAAACTACTCCTTTTTACGGCCCAAAGTCGACATTATTGCCTTGATTTTTTAATAGAAGGGTTGTTTTCTGTATTTGGTAGCTGACCCAAATATTCAATTAAAAACAATTTTTGGGTATTACCTTGTCCCGTTAATTAATTCCTTAATCGGCGTATACTAAAAAGGTATCATCTTGATGTATCCACTTCATTTATTTAAATTTTCCAACAATAGTAAAATATTTTGCATTTTTGTCACCAAACTTCCGCATTTTTGGGGTAATGACAATGAGTCAGGAAGATATAATGAAATTCTGGCGAAGTAGTTGTATTGATCGGAAGTTTCCTGCAAGTACAATCGGTCGCTTTCGATTCCGGTTAACTTTTTGAAGAAACTATGGCAGATTTGGATTATTTCGGATTTTTCAATTTTTTTTTGTCTGAATTTCAGCTTTTTCTATGCCTTGTTTTTAGGAATTTTAACTAGTGGGAACTTAAAAATTGATGGGATTCTACCGTTGTTTGTAAGGGTCACTGAGTTCATATGTGTTGAAGGTGTTGGCAGTGGATATTTCTGCTATATTTTTCTAATTGTGGAGATTGTAATTGGCGGAGGGATGGCTACAGTGTACGTGTGAAGGATGATTGTTGAAAGGAAGGACGGAAGGGAATTTGAGTCAATTACTGTGATTAACACAAAAGTAAGGAAGGACTTCTTTTTTTTTAAACCGGTTTTAACTCCAGTTCAAATCAAATGTTACGTATAATAATTCTTCTCCTGCTAAAAAGACTTTGGAATTGAAATTATCCCACTCAAGTTAGTCTTTTCTACCGAATGCCAATTGCATTCCATCCTCTTTCGTGTGTCTAATTACATCTCTCAACTCCCATGTCTCTTTGCCTTGTTTTTCAAATTAACATCCCACTTGGTCTGAGCAGTTGAGCAGTTTATTTAAAAAAAAATCCGTATGAGAGTTCTAAAGCATGGGAACTATTTTGAAAAATTCAAAACTAGGAATATTGACTCTCACCTGTCGCTTCCCTCTCAGTAAGTCGGGGAAAGCTAAACTTTTTCTTTCAAGTTGAAGTCCTTTCCAGCAATTTTTGCTCCGTGTTCTTGTATTTCTTTCGTATTTTCGAAAAGAAATTTGCATACGTTGACAACGAGCCTTTTCAAAGCCGAATTTGATAGAAATTCGCTCGAGTTAAATTAACAATTCTAAATTCGTGAAGATAATTATCGATGAGCATCAACTCCAGTTATGACCTGGATTTTTGTAAGAGTAAAAGTTAGAAGTAACCATTTCATTTTTTCCATTTTTTCCATTTCATTTTTTTAAAAGAAGAGGAGGGTATTAAGAAAAATTCTAAAATTATGTGTAATAAAAATATTTCTGGGATTACAACGCCCCAGCATTAAACTTCACTAAATCATGCTTGGAATGTCTGAAGATTTAATGACGATCTAAAATAAAAATCCAGAATCCTAAATAAAAATTATTTCAACTTTAATTGAATATTTTCAGCCTGATGGGTGCATTGAATTAGGAATTTAATTATTCTCGTCGCAGCTGTCTTTTTGTCTCTCCCCGTTTGGTTAGATTTTCCGGTTGGAATAAATTGGAAGATTGGAAAGTGTGGCTAAGTCGAACGTCCTTTTTTCTGTCTCGCATGAATCATGCTTTTTGGGAAGGAATTTAAAGAAAATGTGGGTGCGAGGCATTGGAAGCTTGGAACTGAATCTGATCAAAGGCTTTTTGGAGGTTGAGAATATCCAGAGACCGGAGAAAATGTTGTTTCCCTTTGCCATTTGTGAATTTATGCTTGTGTGGAGGGAAGGGCAGTAGAGGCAGTGGTAGTGTGGTATTCGGCTTTACTTTCCCTAGGGAAAAGGTTCCCGAGACCCCGTGGTGACAAAAGACGCATTTTGTCACACATGGAAGGAAACATGCCTCTAATAAAGGAAAAAGCATTTTCCACAGACGAAGAAGGATTTATTAAACACGATTTCCCAGGGTAGGATTGTGTTGGGTAGGAGGCCTTACCCAACAAAAATCCCCTCCAGCGTGAGCACATGAATGAATACTCCTCATTAGGAAATTCCATTTTAAAAAAAGAGCAGCAGCAACTAGCAACCAGAACGGGAGAGAAAAGATGAAACTGACTTTCACTTTTGGAAGCTAATCACCCACTTGGAATTTCCATTTTCTTGTAAGGACCTCTACAGCATGGTTCCAACCACTCGTACTTCATTTATACACTTCGCTGGGGCATGGAATATGGAACCGGGACCGAAAATTAAGAACACTAATGGTCCATCCTGTATATTTTAGGCTTGAGTAGATTCGTTCAGCGTTACAAGAGGGAGAGTCTCAACTTTGACTTGACTTCACTTCGAAAAACGTGAAGTTCTTTTTTCTCCGGACGAGAAAGTTGAAAGAAAATGAGTCTTTTGAGTTTGAGTGACTGACGTGGTCGTGATGGACATTAGAAGGGAACTTTCTACTTTCTTCTTTCTGCCTTGAGACTTCATGAAGATGGAATTAAATTATGGGAACTTCAAAGAGAACATTTTTAGGCGGATTGGTAGGAAGGAGGCATAAAATAAAAGTACTTTCTTCCCCCTATGCTTTTGATGCCTTGAGCCTTCAGTAGAAGCGAGAGAGAGAGATCAGAATCTAGAAAGTAGTAGAATCTAAAGGCTGGATTCTAGAATTCTGGATGTGGAGGCTATGCTTCAAAGCAGTGAGTCTTTAGTTTCTCCATTTCCATTTGAAGGAGAAGGAAGGATCATCATTTATTTTCTCTCTTCTTGTCTTCTTTTGGGATTTAGATGGAGGATTTTCTGGATGTTATTGGACCTATTATTTTCTTTATATCCTGACTAAAAAGAAAGAAAATGTTCCTACGTTTTTTGGGGTCAATGCTATGAAAAAAACTAAAACAATAGAATTTGACCATGTGTTTAAATGGATTGATTGATTTTCTATTGTTTTTTTTTTATAGTGGTTCTTTTGGATACCACAGAGGAATCTAGCTTGGGATGGACACAGTATCCTTATGGACCTTCAGCTTCCACTCCAGGCGTAAGTAAAAGTCAACCTACACAAAATAAAGACGACACCAAATTACACGACAAAGAAACAAGACAATACGACGATATTTTGAACAATGGATCCAAGACTAAAATTTCCCACATTTTCTAAATCAACAACAAACCACCCCTTTTTACCCCACTTGTAGGGGTGTTTTGGGGGAATACAATGGAATGAGAGGTGTTGGGTTAGAGAGATTCTCAGTGACTCTGCCCAGATGACAGGAGAAACAAAGAAAGAGATTAGGTTCAAAAGCATAGAAAAAAGACAAGTCATCTTCTGGAAAGGCAGATTCTGTCATTTCTTGCTTAGCTCATCTTCCCTTCTCTGGCATCCAGCTCTATAGTTTTTCCGTTCTATCTTGATTCCATTTTATATGGAAGAAGGGCTCTTTGCCTCTCACCTGGGAGACTTGGAGATGGAAAATGGAAATGACAATGGAAGAATGGAAAGAGAAACCCAACAATTTCACGCTTCACTCTTCACTCCCTCCATTTTCTGGACCTATTCTGCTCTAATTGGTCAATTTCCAACGGAATACTGCAATGGCCAAAGCATCTGGCACTTCACCTGCCTTTTCAAAACACTTTCTAGAACAGAATAGAACAAGAATAGAGGTATTTTATAGGAAGAGGTGAAGAGACGATGATGGGATAGTTTGTGGCTGGCAGGGATTGATGCTTCAAGAGAACTAAGAGTCAGTGGAGCAGGTGATTTCTAATCAAGAGCCTTTTTTTCACAGAATGTCATTTTTAAAAAAAGGAAGGAATTCGGCATTTGGTGAAAGTGGAAAAAGAGTGGTCAGACTTTTTGCAATTTCAGGGTCCGGTGAGCAGTGAGAGTGGAATTGGAAATGAGAGAAAGGGTGCGTGTAGGGGAAGGGAGAAAGATTTCCACTTATGATGGTATTAAAACAAGATTTTAAATTAAAGTTTATTTTGTTTTAATTTACTCGAGCGGCAGCTGACGAGGAAAGAGCTGGAAGAAAAGGATTTAATAAACTAAATGCTTTAGATTCAGATTTCATGTATAGAATACTGAATTTCCGGATTTGTGAAGGTTTTGTTTTGATTTAGAACTTTCCCCACATGCTCAAGTCTTTTTGGAGCCTTGAGGTTTGTTGAATGCATCTTCTTTCTCTGTTTTGATTGGTTCATTTGCCTTTCATTGTCGACGAGTTAATGAGTTCTCAGAACTTTCCATCATCGTCTAATTCTTTAGGGAAATTGAAAATTCCCATCCTTTTCCTTAGAAGACATGGGTAACTGCCAATGGATTGGAGAAAGCCTTTAGCTCAAGCGATTTTTTTTTTCAGAACCGATTGATAGAGAGCCTGTCTGTCGCTGAACTCGATTTGAATCCCTATCCCGGTGGCTCTTGGCATTTTGGGATTGAAATGGATGGATTTTTGGTATTTAAATCTCGGCTCTCGTTCTAAGAAGTGGATCATCTTGGAAATTGATTTTTTTAAAATCCTCTTCAAAATTCGTCTTCCTCCAAGTCTTGTTAGATTGGGTCTTTGAGAAAGTGAGTAAATTTTGGATGAAGATGCTCATATGATGAAAGTGAGAAGAACGTCGTGGGTGGATGGACTGGCGGAGCGGAAGTTCAAGCTCCAGCGCTAGCACTGGAGTGTATACAAGATGAGTCCAGCTCTTCGGTTTTAATGTTCTATTTTTAGTGTTAGGTTTTATAAGAATAGAATTTTTTTTTAGTATATAAGCGAGAATTGGAAACACCCTGCACAGCTTAGCTCTGGAAGTGTGTAGAGTGTGAGTCTGATTAATTCCTAGAGAAATGGATTTCTTTTGTGCTTCTCCTCAAGTTCTTTTCCTTAAACTTTTTCTTCGTCTGAGAATTCTTTTGAGCCTTCCCATCCTTGGAGAGATTGGGTTTTGAAGAGACTTTGGAAAATGTCAGAAGAACTAAACCTAACAAACCTCTCTTGGGCCTTTACAATTCACAAATCCACAAGATATTCCTGCTTTTCTTATCAAACACTTCAGGAGAACCTTCTTTCTGCACCTCACTTGGCGTCAGACCTTCCAGAGATCCAACACATCCAGCTTGTACTTGCTGGGGAAGGGTCAAAGGACACGGAAATCTTTACACGACATATGACCTCGGACAATCTATTGCCAACATCCTGCGGAGAGAACATGCTGTGAACAGGCTCCAATGTGAAGGGTTGTGGGTTCAGTAGGGCAAATTGTAGTGCTCAGGAGTCTAGAATTTATAATTTTTGACTATTCGTGTTCAAGTGTTAATACAAACTCGTAAATAAATTACCAGTGATCAAATTTAAGGGTCATCAATATAAATACGTAAGACAGAGTTTCTAGTTAAATCAATTTGGTTTATTGCAGCTACAAATATCGCGAAATACGATCTTTCAGCAAGTTACGTTTCAGTCGATGTGTAGTAAATGCTCAACTTTTAAAATTAACGTGATTTTAACGTGTTTTTCTCGCCCTTCGAGGTTGACAATATTACCAGTTCTCCCCCTGATCTGTTACCAGTTTCGTGATAACAGATTGTGCAGCTTCGGGATCTTTCTACAGTGTCAAGACTATATGCATTATGTAATCCTACTCCAATCCAAAACTATCTTCTTTGGGAAATATATGACCCCAAGTGCAGCGTTCCTCGGTTACTATCTTAATTACTTCACTCGTAGAAACACCCTTACCAACTGAAAATTAAAAATATAAAATTTGAACGAACATTCAGATTGCTTCGACCGGAATCTGAATCCAGTCGGTTCCAGCCGACAGGTGCGGTCGGCTGGAGCGTTCGGACCGGATCGGTTACTTGAGATAACCGGAATCTCCAGTAGAGATCCCGGCGCACTGTTAAAATTTATTAAAGCTAACAAAATTTATCCCTTTGATGTTTGTCTTTTTTTTTGCCGTGGTGAATCAGGGTTAGACGACGCGAGATGTAAATGGAGAGTGAAGGAATTTGGGTAGAAACGGCGTGTGCCCGGAGGAGATTGGAAGAAAGTGTAGCTTTTAGAATTAATTTTAATCCGATTTGTGTAAGTTGGTGTAAAGTGGAGCTTAATAATTATGCTTCTTCCGAGAGTAATTTCCTTTTTCGCTGTTGCTGCCGAGCAAACTTAGTAGAAAGGAACACTGAAACTTAAGAACTTTGCCAAATAACAATGCCCCTTGGCACTCCAGAGCTCCTCTTTTGAGTTTATTTCAGAAATAAAGTTGTGTTTCACTTCGAGTTAGGGGAATTTAAGGGTCCTGTGCCTGGATAAATTCTGGATTCAGGACCTAAGAAAAAGTAAATAGATCTGAACTTCCCTCTCTCCATTTGGCCTTTGGCTACAAATGATAAATTTGAAAAGTGAAGATGGAGGATGTGAATAATGTAAATATGGAAATGGGACGAAGATTTAAGAATGGAGGTTGAGATGCCGCTGCTGGAAGTCCAAGAGTGCTCAGGTGGACGTCCAACAAAAGATTTAACGTCTTCAGCCATCCTTTTACTTTCTTAAACTGTTCAAGGAAATGGAAATAAAGGAAACAAGGCAGTTTGGATTTACGTAATTCCAAACCCCTTTTGTTTTCTTTTTCATCTCCTTTTGTTTGATTTAGGACACATCCACTTCTCTGCAGGACGACATGTATTTTCAATGTCCACAAATTAAACGTAACAAGGAAAGTCACAGCTTGTAGAAAATAAGGAACTGGAAATATATATAAAGTGAATTTAATTGCAATAAATGGAGAGAATAAAATTCGGAATCGAGATTGCATTGCATTGATCAACAGTTATCGTTTTGTAGAAGAGCTTTTTAAATCTATGTTCAGTGTTGAGTTTTTAATTAAACCTGTTGGAGCTGTTTTTATGAGGTTTTTATTAAGTATGTTAGTTGTTTAATGCATTGGTAATGAGGATTGTATGTTGCATTTTACGGGATTTTCTTTCCAAAAATTTGATATAAAATTATAGGAAATTCTCTCGAATTCTGTATTTGGAATTTGGTTATTCATACCAGTTTTGATTGTTCTTTTCATTACAACTGAAATTTACGGTATTAATAAAAAGAAAATGAAGAAAAGAGTGGAGTTTTGGTTGTCTATTTGATTTTTTTTTAGCCTTTTTAAGATTTCTATTCCTAGATTTTGAGTAAAGATTCTGCCGGTAGCTTCTAACCACCCAGGCTTTCTTATCACATCATCTTAAAGAGCCAGGTCTAATCTCTACGATCCTATTCTGCTGACAATCTACCCCAAAAGAACAGGATTTATGTCACCTCTCACCTTCCTACATCCTGAAGCACTTTTGCCTCACTCCATGTCTTGTCCAAACTGTGTTGGAGATCAACTCGAACAAAATAACAAAAAAGAAAAAAATAAGTAAAAGTGGAGCTCGAATTTGACTAACCTTGGCGTTTGAATAGAACATTGTGTATATTTTAGAAGTTTTCAAGTTTGGAAATTGGTAATTCGGCTGCTAGTAATTAGAGATGAGAAGAAGATTGGATTTTGGAAGAACTCCCTTGGGTCACATTAACTCCAAAACTTAAAGCACTAATCACTTTCACTTCAACTCACACGAAAACTCTAGAAACTAATTCTTAAGACTAAACTAAGATTCTAAAACATTGTTATAGTACCCCACTCCTCCGAACTTTCGTTTTAGCTTTTGTACTTTTCGTGTTAAGTTTGTTTGAAATTTTATTGAAACTTTCCTTTTGTTCTATTTCTAGTGGATTGAAGAGAGCTTTACGAACTTTGACAAGGGAATCAACTGGAGATCTTATGTCGTCTGCGATGTTGCGTACAACAATGTTAATAACTGGCTCTGGACACCATTTATTGAGCGGGGCCCTGCCAATCGTCTTTACGTCGAAATTCAATTCAGCATGCGAGACTGTAATTTATTTCCTGGTTAGTGAAAAGGATGATAATATTGATGGCATTGAAGAATACGGGAAAATTTGATCATAATTTTGCTAATTCAACAATTATCAATTGTAGGAACGGCACTATCTTGTAAAGAGACGTTTAGTCTTCTTTACTACGAATTTGATGCTGCCACAAAAGAGCCACCACCCTGGGAGCAAGAAAGTTATACACTCATTGACAGAATTGCGGCTGACGAAGGGAGATGTGAGTGCTAAAAATATGCATGGGAAAGTTACAATAATTTTCGAAAAGTTAGCGTTTTAAAGATGACATTCGTATTTTTGTTTTCAGTTACTTTGAACAATGAGGTTATTATTAATACGGAGGTGAGAAGCATTCCAGTGACAAAGAAAGGCGTCTACTTTGCATTTAGAGATCAAGGGGCCTGTATCTCACTTCTGGCCATCAAAGTCTACTATATTTCTTGTCCGGAAGTTACTGCCAGCTTTGCATTATTTCCCCCTACCCCAACTGGAAGAGAACTTACTTCCATTGAGCAAGCGGAAGGTATGATAATCTTGAACAATTTTTTTATTTTTTAAAAACTAGGACGGGAAATAATTTTCAAAAAGATGAGCATGATTCTTTGACGAGTGATAGATTTTAATAGATGCAGGGTAGCGCACGATTTTCCTTTATTGTGTCATCTGCATGAACTGGAACTCATATTGTGAACTTTACTGGAAAACGAACGTCCTTTATTTTTGTTTGTTTTAAAACAGGTTTCTGTGTGGCCAATTCTGTGGAACAAGGTCCGCCTAGACACCTTTGTAAGGGAGACGGAAAATGGTATTTACTCAGCGGTGGCTGCCAATGCAAGCCGTGAGTTCTAGATTGACTAATTGTCATTCATTAACTAATGAATTAGTTTTAATTATTTTTTTAATTACTTTTGGCAGAGGCTACGAAGCTGACCATGGCAAGCAAACTTGCAATGGTGAGAATTTAAAAAGCTAATCTGAACAGGTGAATTTTGATCGATCAGCTTTAATTTTTTGCTTCTAGTCTGTGCCCCAGGGCGTTTTAAATCGGATATTGGTGATGGACGATGTATGAGCTGTCCTGAACATAGGTAAATAAACGATTTTACTATGTTAAAATTATGGATTTTATTGTAAGAGCTTTTACTTATTGTATAATTTATTCTTTCTAGCACTGCTCCATACGCAGCGTCAGGCGAATGTCGCTGTAATTCTGGTTATTTTCGAAACGATGAGGACTCAAAATCAATTCCCTGTACTAAACCTCCAAGTGCTCCCCAGAATTTAACCCTGAACTTTGTTGACCAATCCACTGTAATGCTAAGTTGGAGTCTTCCGCGGTTCCTTGGCGGTCGGACGGACGTAAGTAAACAGTAACCGCCGTGTATTTTTTTCTGGATAAACTAAAAATTCCTGGATTTTTTGCTGGGTAAACATGTTTTAATATCGGATGGGAAAATTACATCTTTTTTTTTTACTTTCACAGACGGTCTACCGCCTCGTCTGTGACGCCTGTTCCTATTCAGTGACATATATTCCCAGCAGTGAAAGGTTCAATGACACAAAAATTACGATTAGTGGA
>JABASL010000001.1:0-76184 GCA_019775825.1 Neanura muscorum | reverse complement strand
ATTTAAACATTTTTGTCTGGAAATCTAGGCTAAGGTAAAGCGAAGTATCCCAGGCCGACGAGACAAACCCAAGACTACCACCCGTGTCATCTGGGGTAAAGTAACAAGAACTCATGGCACCTCTGGTTCAGTACGAGCCAAGTTTGCTCGTAACCTCCCTGGACAGGCTATGGGACATCGTGTCAGAATTGTAAGATTAATTTTCTTGATTACCAATAAACCAACAAACCTAAACCCATCAAACTAACCTTGATAATCACGCATCACCTATTGAAACTAATAAATGGTTGTTTTCTCATTTACAGCTCTTGTACCCATCCCGGATTTAAGATGTTGTTTTCTATCTCATTTTATGAAACAAATAAAAGATCCTTTGTTCCGTAAGATAATCACAATACAAGACTAAATAATTAATTACCCATAACTAAGAACTTTGCAGTCAAGACACCATGATTGGTGCTACAGTGGCTCTTTTCTTCACCCGACCGTGTATATCATCTGCGTGCTCTGTTGCTTCAGCGGGGGAGTTTTTGTAGAGTAAGAAATGACCTTGCAACGAGGCGGGGCTGAGGGAAGTGTCAATTCCGAGTTCACAAAGTCGATTTACAAAGTTTTGTCCTTCCGTTTCGACCGTTTCCGGGTAAAAGTTCTGGAACAGGGTCATGATCTGTTCATGACTGCAATAGGATATCAGGGCCTGGACATCAATTCTTCCTGGCCTAATCAACGCTGGATCCAATCTGTTGTACAGTAGTTGCATTAAATTCCTAATTCGGAATGTACGGGGTCGTAGGAGTATTATTGTATTTACCTTTCACGATAATTAGTCGTCATGAACAGAATTCGAGCTTCAGAAGAAGCTACACCATCGAGACAGTTCAGGAAACCACTCAGGGTCACGCGATTCAGCCCTTCGTATGCAGTTTTCACTATAAGACATTGTCAAACATCGTTGAGGAAATATGGTTAGAATTCAGTTTAGGTTTAGGTTTAGGTTTAGAATCTGATTGTTCATTTCGATTTGTACCTTGGTGTGAGTCTTCTCTGGAAACAAAAGCGGCGTCAACATCTTCCAATAAAATAAGGGATTGTTGTGGCGCTGCTTGAAGGAGCTGCAAGTTCGGATGGTTTAGATGTAAAGCCATTAGTCACAAAAAATTTGCAAATTGAACTTGAGAAATTCTAAGTTAATTCAATGTTATTGTTACTAACGTGGTTGAGGCGATCATCTGAGAGGCTTCGATCTGAGAGGTTCAAGATACAGATTCCCATATCAAGATGACCAGCCAACGCAGTGATGAAGGAAGACTTTCCGCATCTGAAAATCGCCGCTGAATTTTATGTCTATTACAATTTACAAATGAAATGGAAATAATATGTTTACCCCGGAGGCCCATGAAGCAAGTACCCTCTTCGGTAAGGAATTCCTGCAGAAATAAAAAAAAACACGGTAAGTAAATTAGGAATGAAATACCTTATACATCCACTTGTCGATACAAAACGCCTTAGACAATGGTGTTCCAGCGGCGGTTCAAGCATTATGCCAAGTTGGCTACAGCCTAGGCTGAAATTTGAGCGAATGGCCAGTCTACACGGTATTTGCATATTTGCTCAATATAAAAATCAATCTGTAGATATAGTGTTAGCCTACCGGAAAATGAATCCTAGAACCGCCGCTATGGTGTGCTAATTCATCCAGGAAAAAAGTTTTTGAAAATAAATCCAAAATTAGTCATACCTCTATCGGCATACCACTGCGGACTGAGGAGAAAATCTTGAATGTCGCTGACTATCTTCTGGCTCATTCCTGGAGCTAAAACGACAGACTTCAGAGGTCGCTTGTTCTTAGCATGCCCAAATTGTCTCCATTCCGAACCCACTGCTGCATAAGTGATGGTCTTGCCTTCGAATTCCTTGATGGCCAACTGCCTAGCTACACAATTCTCATGTCAAAAGTCAGCCTTCGTTTGGAATTTTCATTTCATTTGAAAGCTAAGAACGAATTTTCACAAGCTTAAGCAGCATTTCGCAATTTCAGTCTACCTTCTTCAAGCATATCGTAAAATAGTTGTCTGCTTCTGCCCAGTGCAGTGAACTGTACAGTTTCCCAAGGGATTCCCATATGAAGATCTAGCGTGTGCTGTTCTCGTGTCCTTTCCACTCGAATCCAATTGTTTTTGTACCTATAGCAAATCATATATTCAAGGTCTAGAAACGTGCCAAATATTAAACAAAAATTGGCTTTACTGTCCGTTCACGCTTACGCAAAAAAATGAGTACCAATGCTTGGAACGAACGAGAACTTAGTAGATATTTTTCCAGTCTCTTTTTGCTCATACGACGTTTCAACTGAGAGGTGTTGTGTTTTCCTGGCAGCTCGAGTTGTCAACCAATTGAGGACCCATGAGTAACTCTTATCTCTGCAGGGTATCTCAAGTGTCACCATGTAATGACGGCGAAAGTAGATGAAACCCACCTGCAAACCAATAATACTTACGTTTACTTTCGTATGAATTTAACCCGAATCGCAAATCGCAAACCAGAACAAGTACAAACTAAATAACTTTTAAAGTTATACAAATCAAAGTTAAGACTAAGAGTGAAAAACAAGGTTACATTTTAGCATAACAACTGGATAACTTGAATTCACCTGCCTGAGACACTTTTCGCAACAACGCCGCTCCTGCACCAACGCCGAACAAACCGAATCCAGCTCCAAAATACGGGTTATCGCTAAGTCCGCTTACGAGGTCACTTAGACCCATGGTCAAGAGAGCTCTGCCTAAAAAAATTAATAAAACAAGAGGAAGCCGAAAATGACGTTCAACACATGCTTGAAATGAAAACAAACCGGTAAGACAAAAGTATCCTTTCGGGTATGAGACGTAGATGAGCACCCATTTGTACCGCGCCACCAGCCCTGCCTGCCATTAATTTAGCTACACATTTAATTGAGTAATATTCACAAAACAAATTCAATTTTTAATTGAGTTTGAGATCAGTTAAATATTTGAAATTCAGTGTCATCAATTAGTTAATACAATTTCCTAAGCCTTCGAAAAGATTCAACGTGAATGAGTTCACCTTAATTGAACCAGATGCCCAGCAGCAACTAATGAAAGATTACAAAAGTTTTGGATACAACACCTGAAATTTTTTATCAAACAATCAATAGTTCTGCGATTTTAATTTTAAAATCAGTTGTTTGACCTTGACCTTAGTAAAGTGAAAACAAAACACGACACCGGGGGCGGAGCAGCGGTACACGCTTGGTGTTGACCTTTATCACAATGTCATCCACAGCCCCAAGCACGAGGGTCGACATTGACTTGAGTAAGGGTAACATGAAACTAAGTTTCATAAAATCATAAATTTATGATTTGAATCGCTAAGATGTATATTCTTAATTTGCTTTTGTTCTTATATGAATTTTAATTGACAGACGCAGACAGAGAACCATGGGCTCAAGATACGATACTGATAATCCCAATCGAGGCGACCCAAGTTCTTGTAGCTGAATCTGCAGCCATATTGGGTGTTCATGCCTTTTTGAAAATGACTAAGCTCCCGTACACTGTCCGAGAAATGCCGAATGCAACATCGATTAGCCCCACTGGTAGCTCAAAATTTCGAATTATTTAGTAGCAGATATGTAACCTTAAAATTTTATTTGTATGCCCCACCTTGTCTTGTAGGGAAAGTTCCTGTGATCAACTCTGGTCAATACGTCGTATCTGAACTGGAAAACATTGTTCAACTAGCAACCAGCAAGGGTGTCAGTCTCTCAGATCATCTAAGTGTTAGTGAGAAGGCTGATCTTCGTGCATACATGAGCCTTGTGCACAGCGTCCTCGAGAAGGCATTGCTCTACTTTACTTGGCTGGATAACTTTGTCTACGAGAACGTGACTAAGCACAGGGTTGGAAGCCCTTACAACTTCCCTCTCAAAGTTCTTGTACCCTGGGTCACGCGTCGACAGGCAATTGGTCAACTGAAAGGAGTCAAGTGGGCGGAAATGAACATTGATCAAGTCTGCCGTCAAGTTGAAACTTGCCTCATAGCTCTAAGTGAGCGACTTGGCGAAAATGAATTTTTCTTCGGCAGTAATCCTACTGAACTAGATGCCTTAACTTTCGGCTATCTTTTTACTATGATTACAACGCCGTTAAACCCTCAGAACCGTTTTGGGGAATTGGTAAAGCAGCAAGGGAATTTAGTGCGCTTTTGTCAGCGGGTCGAGAATCAATATTTCTCATCCAAAGAAAAATAATGACGAGCAACAGTCCAACGAAACGACAACGACGAGCGCATCTTACAAACCAGTTGTAAATTGGAGTAGAGTTTAGTCACGACTTCCTAAACTATAAGCCTTATGAAGAACAAAAAACTCTCGACTTTCAAACAAAAATTAAATAATTAATAATTTTAAGTTTTGTCAGGATTAAACCGTAGTCAACTCATCTTAGACATTTCGAAAGAATTCTGGATTACGCTCTTTCATTTCTTCTTTCTTCTCGGCTTTGCGTTGATCCAGTATTTTTTCCACTTCAGACGCATCCGTTGTAGTCAGTGATCCAACTGATATTTCTACTGGTGGAGGGTCTTGTTTCTTGTCCCTTATTTCGCTCCCTTTGTCTTCCTGTAATAACAGGCACCGTGTTCCATAATAATTAATTCAGGCCAAAATTGCAAACAAATTGAAGAAGGGAAGTTTAGGAACTCACCTTTTTATCCTTTCTTGGTGATTTCTTTCTATCAGGAGATCGTCTAGTCTTTGAGTTTGAGCGAGACCTTGACTTTTTGCTTGTCGTAAGTGGCCGCGAATTTGACCTCGAACGTCGTCTTCTCGATGTGGAACGTCTGCGTGGTGATCTTGAAAGCGATCTTGAACGTGAATGTGCAAACACATTACGTAGTCGGCTATGTGGGAATCGTGGTCTTGACCTAGGTTCATCACCAAGAAATACTCTACGGACTCTATCCACACGTTCGGATCCACTGCCCCTACCATAGCGTGAGCGTCCTCTCGCAGAGCCCCTAAATCTTCCTCGTGAGCGACTGCGACTCCTGTCGCGTGAACGCGAACGAGATTTGGAACGTCTTCTAAAAAGAAATTAAGTTCTAGAAACCAACTTCCTTCAAATTCCCTGTCATTTCTGTTTGTTGTGGTCGTTAATTCGCTATTTATTTAACCAAGTTATGCATATCGTACCTAGAACGACTTCTCGACCTTGAGCTCCTACTTCCTCTTCCTGCAAATGTCCTTCGTCGCTTGGGTGATCGAGATCTTGACCGTGAGCGGGAAGAACTTCTGGACGATTTCCTTCTGTAATTCCGTTCCGGCTCATCCTTTCGGGGCGCAGGCGTTGCTGGGACCGGAGCTGGACGCATTGGTGGTGGAACATAAAGTGTTCCTTGAGGGGGCGGAATCGATGCAACAACAGTGGGAAGAAATGGTCGGGTGTCTTTCCCTTTATCCTTCGATGTCCCATCCAGACGAGTAACAGTATAGCTTACATTAGGAGTGGGATCCCCAATTTTACGCCATTTAGAGGAGCTAGTTTCGGAATTAGTCTGCCTTCCTCCTTCATCAGCGATTCCTTGTGCCGGTGGGTCCAAAGCCTGTATCTGGGAACGAATCTTCATTTCAAATTTTGGCTTCTCATCCTCCTTCTTTGCCGGATTTAGTACAGTACGGACACTGAAAATATCAAAATAAATGTTTTGATTTAATTAAAGTCAATTACCTCAACATTAATCTTTGACGCAAATGTCTATTTCGGGCTTTGTCTTCTAAACTTTTGTACTTACAGCGTTTCAGACCCCAAAAAGTTTCCGTAGGCATCAGTTCGCAATTCAATTTTCCCGGTAGCTGAACTATGCTTATTTACATCGACCGAAGATGAAGAACCGGGCAGACTAAAGATTCGGTGAAAAATAAATTTTCATTAAAAAGTCAATTAAATTGTTAAATTAAAAATAAATGAAGACATCCGTGTCCTCACCGAAACTCGCTCGACGAAGTCGCTTCAGGTTTACGATCTCTAATCGGCATAAGGGTGTTATCCTTGGGCAAAACTCGAGTTATGATTGGCTCCTTCCTTTCTAACTTGTCAGAATTTGAGTCCAAAGTAAAGTTCAGATCTCGTCTAACAACTTGCTGCACGGGGACTGGTGGTGGCAGAACTGGCGGGGCCACTTCCTTAATTTTCTCTTGCTCAACTTTTGAAAAATAGGCGCTGAGTTTCGCTTCCAAATCTCCCAGGGCTTCAATTGACCTATATATTGAATATATGAAAATTGAAATTAAAGGATTCGAAATTTATCGAAAACCCTGTTTTATTAATACATTCATGCATCATCGTATAAGCGTCAGCAATTTTTGTGGCGTGATCGCATGGCATGACCCTTTGTACTCTCCCGACCTACCTCCCCTCTCCATACGCTCATCTGCTGTGTACAGGTAGAATGCACTTTCAAAATTAAAAGGCGAGTGAGTGAGCCAACCAGACACCAGACAAGCCTGATTCTAGGTTCGAGCTTGTCGGGTTTATATTTAAAAAAAAATCTTACGCCTTTTTCTTCTTCTTTGACTTTGATTTTTTCCCATTGTCGGAGTCGGATTCGGAGGGTGACGAAGAGGAAGACGAATCCGATCGTCGCTTCTTTTTTCGTCTTTCCTTCTTCCGCTTCTTACTGTCGGTTTCAGGCAATGGCTCCGATGCGTGAACTTTCCGTGTGTCCCAAACTCCAGGATCTTTGAAAGGAATCATATCCCCGCCACCACCCTCGGCTAAGCGTTTAGAAAATGGACTAAGCGCTTGAGGTTTGATTGTTGGCAATGATGCAGTCTCGGCGTGTTTAGTTTTCTCGCCATCTTTTTTAGATTTCTTTTTCTTTCGCTTCTTTTTTCTTTTCTTCTTTCGTCGCTTGTCTCCCGAATCTGACGAATCGGAATCAGAATCTGATGAAGAGTTTGAACTACTTGAGTGAATCTTCTTTTGTGGTTTAATACCACCTTCAGTGTCGGCTTTAGTTGCCATTGCCGATGACTTCAGTTCATGTGCCAGTAAATGCTTCAGCCTTTCTCTTAAATCAATAATCCTTCCTCTTTGGAGCGGATTCAGCTTTGTAAAATCAATTTTCTCATACCGCGAGTAAAGAGACCAAACGGCATCCTTAGCATCTTGATGATCCGGACGCAGGCTTAAGCATTTTCCGTAACTATTGACAGCTTCGTCAGTTTTACCACTTTCTTCAAGCCTGTAACATTTAGTGAATTCAAATTAAACTTAAGATCTATTTGAAATTCAATACAAACAATTGTTTAGCTTTTGTATTACTCACTGTTTCCCAAGAGCTACTAGCGTCTCAGCCAAATACTTCTTGGCATTAACATGATTGGGATTGTACTTGAGTGCTGATTCGAAGTCTTCAATGGCCTTCTCGTAGCCTCCTTTGTTCGCAAACCTATAAAAGATAAATTCGATCTAATGAGCACAATGTCTCAAACCTGAATTCTTATTTAGAAGAGGGGGATTAATTCGACCGTGCGTTTTCGTGGCGTCCGCATCAATCCTATCCGTGGCATTTTTTTTCACATTCAGGGAACTTTGATTCTGACAATGAGAGGAAGCGGAATATTCCTCAACCCAATTTGGTAATCCATGATGATGAAGGAAAGACTATAAGAATGCGTCTTCGTCTGAGAGACAAGGACTAATAAACCTCCGTATGTTTACTTATTCTAAATATTTAATAATATTTTGACCACCACTCACAGTGCACCTCGAGCCACGAGCGCCTCCACATTCTCGTTATCAATCGAGAGGGCTTTGTTCAAACATTGAAAGGCTTCCGTCAAGTTTCCCGCCTTAAAATGCCGAATACCTTCAGCCACACTACCATGAGCCCACTTCCCATTCTGCTGACGACGTAGATATTGGGCGGATTCAGTCTCTGGAAATACACCGCTGGAACAGAACACAAAATGAACCGTATTGGCAATTGCTTAAATTGGCATTGATCCCTTAAACGTTCAACCTACCGTAACCCTGTCATCAACGCGTTTCGATTGCTCAGAATTCCCATTTGAGAGGCAAGGCATACCACGCCGTTAGGATTGTGGAATCCAAGACTTTCATCTAAGAGTTCTTGGTAGGATCGATTTAGTCTTGAGTTTCGTTCACGATGGGCAATTCTGTTTCAAGATTTTCAAGATTTAAAATTTCAACAGACATTCGAAACGGTCGTTTTCAAACCAGATAGAAAACAATACTCACTTATATGTTACTGGCAGTTCGTTTTCAAACACTAATCCAAGTTCAGCGGAATGCTTCATTTCGGCAGAAAGCGCGTTTCCCTTCATTCCAAGTACAACCTTATCCCCGTCTTTCACAGATAGGATTTCACAGCGAACGAGGTCACCAGGTGCAAATATTTTGTTGGGATTTCCAGGATGAATTGCTGGAATCATTTGACTCACGGGGCAATATCCCGTAATATCCAATTCCTCAAGAAAAAGGGAACGACTACCTTCCATTGACAGTAAATTCAAGTAAAGTCCAGAAGGAGTTTTGGAAGTAAGCTCGGCTACAACGATATCGCCTGCTTGCGCCGTCTGGATGTAGAATTTAAAACAAGTAAAATAATAAAAAAAAATGTCAATAATTGAATACCAACTTACGTTTAAAAAATGGGCGCGGCGTGCTGCTAGTTCATCTTTAAGAAAGAAATCCAAAGACGGTGTTACTCCGAAATGATCTGAAATTGAGGATTGAGTTGACCACGACGCTCTAAATTGATCGTAGCACTGCACTATTTTTTTCAATGACAATTGCAGTACCTTTTGTGTTGCTCTGCGCACTTTCCAAAATTGGAATTTCATCAGAACCCAATGGGCGAAACAGCATATCTCCCTTTCGGGACACAAATTCATTCAGTTTCGAGCGTAAGAGCGCACGGTCCGATCTAATCAAATGGACCGATTAAGAAGATAATTAAGGCTGATGGGACCCTGCAACAGTGCCGTCGTTTTACAGTTTAAGAGGAATTAGGGCCGCAACTTAGTAGCCGTAAACTCCACATGAATTATAACTTAAGAGGTTTAGGTTGACCAATAAGTACCCACCCTATTAAAAAATACCCCAGTATTAGTCCCCGGAACAAATGAGTTATCATGATCTGATCTCCGAAGTCTGCAACTAAGGATGAGACATTTAATATTGAAGTCGTAATTGAAACTGGAAAACTTCCCACTCATAGCTAGACGGATTCCTTTCTTACTGCAGAGTCCTTTCATCATGGATTAGCAATATGGCGTCAACCATTACCGTGTACATAAATTAGAATACTTACCTCGATTCTAGCTGAAGTAGAGAACTAGTCAGGTCTCCAGATCCAATTACCCCTTGCGGTGGGGACGTCAATATAGCACCCCACCCAAAGCTTCCTCGGCTCGAAGCAGAACTTGTTCCGAATCCCGGATACCCACCGCCATAGGTGAACGATTCATCGATTCTTTCGTTACGTCCATTGCTATCACCTATACTGGTGCTGGAAGTCCTGTTTTTAAGGATTCCCTTCGGAGGCCCGGTTGACGACATAACAACGGTCGTGCCCTTGACGGACCTATAGTTCGCAATAGGTTAAATTATTAAAGCATTGGCCTTAAAGATGGCCGTTTGTGCAGAGTCCAAATCCAGAACAAATGACAAAGGTGAATTTTCCTGGATCTTACCTTATCTTATGCCTTTGCCTCTACACAATCTAAAGACGCCGCCGATAGCACTGATAAAAACACATTTTGTTTTCAGAGGGTCATTAATGACAATGACAATTAGATCAGCCGACAGTGACACCAAGATTATAATATACTAAATAAACTAAATAAATAATCTAATCTGATTAAATTCTGCTTTGTTATTAATTGAATTTTGATTTTGAAGATTTTTTAAATAATTAAAAAACTAAAAACAATACAGTAGTAACAGATAGTTCAAGAATTTGAAGTCTTTTCAACAGTTAACTTTCTCACCGCACGTTAAACACATGAAGCAGAATTGGGCAAGGTGCGACGACTTGATCAGAACCCTCTTTTATCCTTTGGTTCAAACTCTTAATTTTAATTTTAACTAAACTTAAATTCTAATTAGGTTCAAGAGACCCTCTTCGAACGATTTCCAATTTCCAACTTTTCTATTGTCTTTATGTAATTAATATTTTGAAGATTGGGCTGTTGTAAAAAAAAAAACGTTTCAATATAATTGTAATCTATAATTAAAATATAATTACTTTTAGAGCACCGTTAATTAAAGCCCTAATAATAAATTTTGGGTATGAAGTAATAATAATATAGCACCTGTTGAATTCTATCTAGGAGCTACTTGTTTTTAGGGTAGAGATATTTCTAATGAACTAATTCTAGAAAAATGCAAATTTTGAAATATGTGCTTTTGTATCCAAGTTTATGTAAAAAGCATAAATACTTTGTATAAATTAGTTGCAAAATTACATAACAAAAAGAAACAAATATTAAACAAATTAAAACAAAATTATTTAATAATAAATAATAAATAATATACAATATATAAACCAATATATAATAAAAAATTATAAAATATTTATATAATATATATAAATATATATATAATATATGTATAATGTATATTAAATAGCTATATCTATAATGACTATTTTTTTTGTAAACAAAGTATGGCACAGTATGGCACGGCAGTTTCCTCTTTCTTTCACCAGGGGAGCCTGTGAAGCTTTGAGTCACAGAGTAAACTTTTTCGCTGATAGATGACGCATTCTTCAACTCAACTTTTAAATAACTTCTCAAAACAAACTAAACGGGAACTGCCTCTTCACACTTCTACAACTTCTCAACTAAAGCGTCTCCTTTCTTACATTCACCAAATTCTTAAACAATTTAATTGCAAAATCTAAAGTTTAACCACAAAAGGGGGGAGCGAGCGAGCGACCCAACCAGATAAGCCCGATTCTAGGGTCAATAAGGGAACCTTTCGTTTTGACATTTACTTAGACTAGCCAAACAAGCCCTTTCTAGGCGGGATGGATTCTGGCACACAACTAATTTTACACTTTGCTGTATCCAGCCCGTCCTAGGACGGGCTTGTTTGGCTAGTTAGACAGAAATATGAAGCCTCCAAGAGGAAAGAAAAAAATATTCAATATAACTTAATATGTAATTTTAATTATGCCGTAGAATGTAGAATAACCTTTCTCTAAACCGTTTTTTTGTTAAAGTTTTTTAACTTTTGCTAGGACGTAATTTTTTTAAGTGTCCTAAATTTCATTCTTAAATTTTATTTTAAATAAAATCAAAGTTTTTAATTGTAATTTGCCAAAACCAGTGAGTTGAAAGAAATGAGTCGAGTGGTGAAATACAAGTTTTTGTCATACCGACTTCATCCAGATTTGTTTAAATTTCGCGCCTCGCAAAAAGTCTTTGTTAAAATTTTGGTTGAAAAAGAACCCAAGACCTTCGTCTTTTTCGTGTTAGATGATTTTGAGTTTTTCCGCATTTTGAAAAGGCTTCCGAACGTAGGTTTTGAACTTTTTCAAAGTAGGCGTGGCGTTGCGTATAAACAAACACGCCCTTCACCTTCCAGTCTGAACTCCCTCCAGCTGCAGTTGTCCCTCCGTTTTCTTGTTACCCACTTTTTGGCCAATCAGAACGAAGCAGCGGCCGTTGAAATTTTGACGGTTTGCATTCTGAAATCCCTTTGAAGGTAACACAGTCCAGTTTTGACATCAACGGAGCAAGAAGGACAAGATTAGCTTCAAGGACTTTGGGCTCGCTTCGGCTCTTTCCATTTTTAAAACAACAAAATTAGTAAAAAAAAATCTCAACAAAAGTGTCAACTTTAATCACAATCAAAATCTAATTTCATACCAAAAATTATTCTCTTTATTCACAATCACGGGAGTGCTACCCATATTTAATATCCTTTCATCGTCATATTCAAGAAATCATGTTTGCAAATAACAATAGAAAATCCGACCGCGTACTCAGGGCGTCCACGACTAACAAACGGAAAGCGGAAGTATCACCAGTCAAAGGGCCTAAACGCTGTGCTCTTGGCGACATTTCAAATAAGGCAAACTTCCCCGTGGGGTAAGTCTTCTAATTTTAATATTATTCCATAATGGAACGAAATGAAAGTGAGAGTTTTGATCTTTAATAAAGGACTGTCACGAACGCGACGAGAAAGAAAATCGAACCGGTCAAGGTCAAGGCGGTTGTGACCAGTAAGCCACGTGTCAAGAAGGAAGTTTCATCTATGGTTAATACTGGAGCTAAGGAAGCAGAAATTCCAGCGTCGTCATGCTCATCCTCTAATTCATCTTTAGTAGAAGCAGAAAGTTCTCTCTACACAACTGCCGCAGAACTTTCGTTCACTGAAACTACTCCGTAAGTTTTCCTGTTTATGAATTCATAAATTGAAATGCAAAGTTTTTTTTTCTGAATGACAAGTCTTTGTACCTGACTAGTTTTATTTCCTTCGTCTTTACTTTGTTTATCCTAAGCTGCATTGACACAGTTTTTATTGTTCCAAACTATTTTTTTTTTACTTTTTAAAACTGTCTGACTTTCCTTTCCACTAATCTCTAGGTCCTACGTTGAAACCCTAAATAAGAAAAATGAAGCCCTCACCGCGGAGACCAAGTCCTCGTTACCCGATGGAGTGAATGACTACGACAAGGAGTGCGGTGATGATCCATTTCAAGTGGGGCTTTATGCCGCGGATATTTTTGCTTACTACAAGCGAAGAGAATACCAGTTCCCTGTTACTAAGTACTTGGGCATGCAAGAAGGACTTAACAAAAACATGAGAAGTATTTTAGTTGATTGGCTTGTTGAGGTTCAGGTAAAAGATACAAAAAGGAAATTAAAGTACAACATTCCTATCCCACGTTAAATCCTTCATTACAATCCCCTACTTTCAATAGGATTAAATAAAAAGTAACCTTTTGTTTTTATTTTAATCTTTCCAGGAGAGCTTCGAGTTGAATCATGAAACTTTATATTTAGCCGTCAAGCTCGTCGACCTATTCCTTGGAAAAGTACAAATCAAACGCGATAAACTGCAATTGGTTGGAACAACTGCGTTCTGGATTGCAGCCAAATTTGATGTATGATTTCTACTAAAAAAAAACGGAAATTATGTTTTGTACTAAAGTTTCAGATGTGTTATAATCAATAGGAACGAATGGCCCCCTCGATTGATGACTTTTGTTATATTTGCGATGATGCGTATCCTATGGGAGCCATTTTAAAGATGGAGACGACAATGCTCAAGACTCTTGATTATGACATCGGAATTCCACTTTCTTATCGATTTCTTCGACGTTACGCAAGGGTAATTTGAGAGTTTAACGCGACATACTAGCCGCATAACTTAACACCTACATTTCTCTCTTAATTTAATATTTTTAGTGTGCCAAACTGGACATGGAAATGCTTACGTTAGCCCGCTATGTCCTCGAGACTTCTCTAATGGAATATGATTTTATTGACATCCGGGATTCCCTAATGGCAGCTGCCTCTTTGCTACTAGCCCTATGCATCCACAAAGTGGAGTCTCCGTGGAGCCCTACGCTCGTCCACTACAGCGGGTACAACGTGTCCGAACTCTTTGACCTTACAAATCGTCTGCTTAACATGCTTAGGAATCCACCAAACCAAGTGAAAACTATCAAAGCCAAGTACTCTAATAGGTAAGTTTAAAACGACAAAGTAAGCAACCTTGGGTGCTAACTTCACTAGCAGACAATTTTTTCGTCCAACATTTCGCTAACCCTCTATTTTTTTTTCTTCTTTTTTTAGCATTTTCTTCAGTGTTGCAAAACTGGCTCTACCTGATCTAATCCAAATTTAGCCAAGACGGAGGTCAAATGTCTCCAAGTTTTATTGTGTTCACATCAGTTTCTTTTTAATTTAATTCCACATCCGAACTGTCGGCATCAAGATCGAATTACGAGCGTGCGCTGAGGCTTTGCATGTATGCCCCTTCGAGTGGATCTTATCTGCCATATGAACGCTAGCCAGCCTCACTTAAGTCACAAGTGGGAATTATTTTTTATATTTTATGACAAACACCAACCATTAAAAACTCAACTCTCTGGGTTTCCCATTAATTTAATTCAACGTTCTCATCCAGTTCGTGTTCTGTGAAATTTGATTCAGGACTCAGGAGTTAGCGTTTTATAGAAATGTTTGTTCAGAGAGAAGCCACAAAGAGTTGATTAATTGATCAAAAACTTAAATATTAATTTTACAGTGGTTAATTGTACAGCTCGTATTAGAGACAAGTTGGTATGATTTATTAGAACGTAAGTGTCGATATCTAAAATGTCTTGCGACGTATTTTTACTTCATACTTTTTTTTATAGAAATAAACGTAAGGTTTAGAATTAATTGACCAGGTAATTGAGGTTAAAGGTCTGTGGAACTCAATTTTTGAGTATTTCGCTTTATTGGCAGATTATAAATAGTACGGGCGAGAATGGTGGCTGTGGCTGGCTGCAGCGGGCATTATGTGAGCAAAAACAATATAATAATGAACAACGAAAATAAAAACAAAAGTGTTGAAAAGAACTAACAACTTAAAAATTAGACAACATAATAACAATATAGTCAATTGACAAAAGTCTGGATAATAATATTATTTTTTGTTATAATAGCTACTGGAGGTCAAAGTTCAGTTTCCCACCCATTTTCCAACTTTGTCAACGAGCGTGTAAGTACAGTCAGGATACATCGTCTGACAGTCTTCTTGTTTATCACCGCTCACCATTGCATCACGGTACAAGTCCATACTTCGCATTCGATTCCTGTGGATCAATAATCGGTAAGCATTGTTAATTGTTACCGGTTCACGCTCCATTGCGCTTGCGTAAATGCGCAAGCCCAGCGTCCATGTTTTACGACGTTTTGCGCATTTCAGTTTTGGATGTTTGCTAAATCTTACCTGAAAAAGTTTGTAGCGTAATTGAAGATCTTATTTCTACCAGCAGCTCTCTCCATTTCACATGCTACACGCTTCCTACATCCGTCTCCAGAAATTTTCATAACGGCAAATGTAGTATCCACGTAGTCAATGGAGTTGAGAACCTTGGACATGAGGGCATGGTCCTTGAAGGCATCAAAATATGGGGAAGTCGACGTGGTGGAACGGCCCCAGCCGTGACCTTCGTCATGCCCGCCGCTCAGGAGTGGAGACAGGAGCAAATAAACCAAGCCACCAAAAGCTGCTAGTACCAACAAGTTAAGGACCAGGGCCACTACGTCAGCCAGAGCTGGATATTCGCCTGGAGAATTTTAAACCAAATTGAGTCGAATTCCAGTAATAACTCCAGGCAATTTCCCATTGGATCGGCTTACCATGTCCGTAGCTGGAAGCTCCATGATCTCCTCCATAGCCACCGCCGCCCCATCCACCTCCCCCGCCTCCATATCCACCACCTCCATGTCCGTGTCCTTGACCCACCGTCAGAACTTCTGGATGTGAATTATATGAGCCAATTCCTAGATCTCTTTTCTGATTTGCCTGAGCCGTTGGCGGAGATGTTTTGGTTTTTGTAGCAGCAGAGGCGGCTGCTACGCATAGAAGCGTCACCACCAAAATCCTACTCATCTTTTCCGGCTAGAAATCACAAAACATAGATAAATTAAGTTTAAATGATCTTTTAGAACTTTCCGCAGCGGTTGAACTATATTGAGTGATCTCTTGTGTTATGTGTTTGTCAGTGACGACGGATGGAGGTCAACTGGTGCTCAACCATCACTTCACTTGGCACCTATGAGGTGGTGGACATGCTCTGGTGACCTTGTGGGTGTTTGACTGGGGATGGGTAATTAAGATCCGAGTGCTTAGGAAGGATAGAGAATGAGGTCAGGGGTGGACTGTTTGAATTTCTGAATTAGGGCTAACCAACGGATCTTCGGTGTTTATAAAAACCAGTCAAACCGGAAATCTAAGAACTCCTGCCCCCAATTGACTGCTGGGAACTTAATTGTGCTCAACCATTCAAAACACTCAAAAAATTATATATTGAGTAAATTCGTTATTTTAAAATATGAACACCAGAGCATCACACTAAGACACAAGAAATCCGGAAATATGAAGTTAGGCACACTGCTACCAAATCCGAAAAGAAAGTTTAACTTTCCCTTCCGCAGAAGAAGTTCTGCTTAAGCTTCTGAAGGACAAGAAGCTTCTCTTTTTTGCGTTACTGAATTTGAATCCAACTGAATTTGCGACACTTCACTTCAGATTACCTTTGTTTTGTTCCTTGACCTTGATTTGAGTATCCAATTCCTGATGCGGACTGATGTGTGTGAAGGGTTATAACTGAATGACACCCTTGACCATGCCACCAAAGACTTTTATATGAAGGCGTGGGGCAGAGCCACCCGAGCCTTGGCAAGTGGGTGGTCCCGCCGTCACTCTTCTGCAACTTCACTTGGCAAAATCCCCAGCACATCCTTTTTGCAAAAGTGAATTGCGGATTTAAAAAGTGGTGAAGAAGCACTTTCGACGCTTGGGAACATGTCGAAGTGCGCAGAAGCAGTCGTTTGAGGAGCTTGCGGCTCAGAAGGCGACGTTAATTGGGATCTTAGAAGCGGAATTACCTCGAAACCTTGATTTATGAAGAAGAAACAGGCAGAATTTGATGCCTTTACAACCTCAATTCCACGCACAGCGACTGCATAAATTTACTTTAGGAGAAACAGTGGGAGGAAGAAGGAAGGAAGACAACAATCGACTTTCACTTGAATAATAAACTTCCGATACAAAAAATTACACGCATTTGCAAAAAATCCTTAAATATTAGCCACCTCATTCCAACTAAACAATGGAAACAATATGAATAGCAATTACAACAATTGAATACTGTCATAATTTATTCATAAATCGTGAGGCCTAATACGGTAATACGGATAACCAGCGAAAAGCAGAAATTACACAAACCATTCTGTCAGGTTCACGAAACTTTCCATTTACCTTTAAAAGGTTTGAAAAACTTTTTTTTTTTTCACGAAACTTTCCATTTACCTTTAAAAGGTTTGAAAAACTTTTTTTTTTAAATTAAGTGTGTATATAAAACAGCCGCTGAGCCAAGCCATCTGATGGCTTGGCTTTGCTCAGCGGCTTGGCTTTGCTCAGCGGCTTGGCTTTGCTCAGCGACTTGGCTTGGCTCAGCGGCTTGGCTTGGCTCAGCGGCTTGGCTTGGCTCAGCGGCTTGGCTTCTCTCAGCGGCTTGGCTTGGCTCAGCGGCTTGGCTTTTCTCAGCGGCTTGGCTTCTCTCAGCGGCTTGGCTTCTCTCAGCGACTTGGCTTGGCCTGGCTCAGCTCAATAAACTATGTTTCGGCTGACAGCCGAAACTTAATTGAAATCGAAGCGGAGCTGTACCTCCAATATTGAAATCAGCGCTAAGGTTATTAGCGACTACAGGATCTGATTTCAAAATAAAACCAATCACTTAATTTAAGCGTTATGTTTAATTTCGCTTTTTCTTAAACAAAGCTTGAGAATTTGGCTTGGCTGATTTTAAAATTTTGTTGAATTCGCTGGAAATTAGAAATTTTTTTATTGTTAAATGAGATTTCATTGTTCATGGAAAATTATAATAGAAGATTTCTCATCTTTTAGAATTTCTAATTGACAGAACTCCTCGGAGCTGTACCTCCAATATTGAAATCAGCGTTAAGGTTATTAGCGACTACAGGATCTGATTTCAAAATAAAACCAATCACTTAATTTAAGCCTTATGTTTAATTTCGCTTTTTCTTAAACAAAGCTTGAGAATTTGGCTTGGCTGATTTTAAAATTTTGTTGAATTCGCTGGAACTAGAAAATTTTTATTGTTAAATGAGATTTCATTGTTCATGGAAAATTATAATAGAAGATTTCTCATCTTTTAGAATTTCTAATTGACAGAACTCCTGAAAATGGAGAGGAATAATTATTATTCGTTTCATTGATTTTAGTTTAGAAATCGAAAGTTCATTGGAATGTAAATCAAATTATAAATCTTGAAATTTTGCTACTTTTACTCTTTGTCAAGCAAAAACGTTTTTACAAGTATTTACAGACATTAATTAGGTGTGAGTGTATCTTGCGGATAAGAACTGATCCACTAAAATCCTTCATTTTCATTGTTGTCAACCCTTCCCCCCATAAATTTACCTCATTTTAAAAGTTAACCAAGTGGCCGAGTAAGTCCCTTCCCTTTTTTCTAATTTTTTTGTTGTAGTTGAGAGAAGCCGTTGGCCATTTCCGGTCCCTTAGAATGTAGATCAGAGAATGAAGAAAAGTGGAAGTTGAATGAATGATCTTGCCTTGCCATTTTCATTTCACCACTCCAACACTTTATTCATTGTTCACACATTGGGAAGTAGGGAATTCATATAGTGAGAGTTTCCTTAATTGCTTTGATTTCTGGGGTGAAAATGAGGAGAGGAGGTCAGTTAAATGACCTCGAATTTTTTCCCTAGCCACGTAAAAAAAATTCTGTCGAAAATGACTAAAAATTGGGAAGGCTACTGACTGACTGGCGAATGAATTATCAACAACATCAAAACTCACCCCTCACACCTTTTACTCAATAATCAACTGATCTTCCCACTTTCCCTTACACACTCCAAAGGGTCAGCCCGAGGTCAGCGAGCCCTATTTCCCTCAATAATAGGCGTTCGTCTGCCCTCCATGTGAACGACCCAAGATCAAAAGCCGACCTGAGCCGCATCACTGCTCCATCACTCCATCAATCAAATCCAATTAAAAAAGAGGAAGGGTTTTAAAAAATTTTCAGAGCAAACATAAACTGACTTTCCATTTTTGGCAGTTGTAGGCGAAGGGTAAGGAACGGAATGGTTCATTGACTTGACACTTGAACTTGTCCATTCACCCTGAGTCTGCACTTCAATAATTAGAAATTAAGGAACAAAAAACGTGAATAATTAAGTAACCCCAATGTCAACACCCTCAGTTTCACTGACATGATACCCCCGACGCTTTTGGGGGTTGCGTTTACTGAAAATAAAAATGAAAGTAAAGTAATTAAAGATACAGGATTTAAAATGAGGTCATAAGTGGAATCCAGTCAAACCACACACACTTTCCTTTCTCTCGGTCAAGTTCGAGTGAGAACAAAGTGTTATTACTTGAAAACCCCAGAATTCTTACATCGATTGTTGTTACTCGTCTGAGGTAAACAAGTAAGGAAAAGAAAACGACATAAAGAGGTCAAATTCTACTTGGCTAGACCATAGCCCAGAATTGAGATTTAAACCTAACCGAAAACTTGTCAAAAATTATTACCTAATACCTCCGTATTCTTACTGCAAGCTTATTAGCAAAAATTAATTCATTATAACGAGAACGAAATACTATTTCAAGGAGGCTGGTTCATAAGCATCATCATAACGAGTACGATATACTATTTCAAGGAGGCTGCTTCATAAGCATGATTAGTGATTATAAAAGTTTCAATTTCTTGGACTCTGGTTCACCCGAAGACGAAGCCGGACTTGGAACACTGCGCAGGGGCAATCCACTCGGGGTTTTGAAAACGGATTGTCCGGCAGACGAATTGGGGCTACTAGTAGTACCGCTGGAACCGTAGCGTGAGCCCGCTAGGATCGTGCTACCAGCAATCGCCTTCCGATAAAATTGCAATTGATAATTCGGTTGTGTTAGACAGAAACGATCGGGAGGTAGACGCAAGCCCGAGGTCGATTTGAGCAGAGGAAGAGGTGTGCTGTTCTTCGTTTTGGCTAGTTCTAATAGCATCTACAACGAAAAAATCAATCCAGCGTTATGAAACGGGAGATACTAAACGTATTGTATTTTCTGGTTCCCTTACATCACGAGGTGGTACTGTTGAGTATGACTTTCCTCCTAGCACTCTAACAGCTAATTTGATGTCCTCATTATCAATGGACTTCTTCTTTCCGTAAAGAGAATAAACCTTGGCTTCTTCAGTAACTGCAGTTACATAACCTAAAATTCGGCATAAAATATGAGCATTTACTAGTCACCACAACACTTAAAATTAGCAGTGACACAATTAAAATCACAATTAACATCAAATATAACTTTTTACAAACTTACGGTAAACAAATTCATGCATTTGAGATAGAATCCGAATGTCAAACAAATTAATTCCCATTTCCCTAAGCATCGATTGCATGGCCAGTATGTCTCTGGGAACCATTTTTCCTGGTGGGGCTCCGATACTTTGTACGACACCTCCTCCAGTTGGACCTCCTGCACTTGCCATTTCTGGAATTCGAGAAACCTACGAATCCCAGAAAATCGTTTAAAAATATGAAATAGGTATGTAAATTGAACTGGGCACAGAACAGCTGAAAATTGCAAAACCTTTGTAAACAACGAGCCGAAGAGCGACGACGACGCGCGCGCGCGCGGCGCCGTGACCAAGAAATAAAATTTGACAAATTCGAATATGTAACTACCGCTTTTTTTCAGTTTCACGTTTCGAAAGATTTCGTTTGAGAAAGTTGACCAAAATAACAGCTGTTAATTGTTAATTAAATAAGCACTAAACATTAACAAATAAATTAGAATTAAACAGATTAAAATTCACAAATACTTTCCTGCAAGAAATAAGTAACACTTATTTTCGCTACTCAATTAATTTCAACGCTGATTTTTACAAAGTATTCCAAGAAATTCTTGTTGGTGTAAAAATCGCGGTTTTCTGGCGCCGGCGGTAATATTGAATCCCTTCTTTTGTGTGAAATAAAACCCGCTTTTTCTGTTTTCGCTGCGCGCTGATGATCTCGCTCACTAATCTCTGCTGCTGTTGTACTGCCACTTCTGGTTTGTGTATGGTTCTGCGCTGATAAACAAAGGAAACACTGAAGCGATCGAACAGCGATTTATATAGTTGAAAGTTAAAGTAGTTACAATCAGATTGGAGGAAACCACCGAATTTATCGACTGTTCCTGCTGGTAGCCTGTTTGGAAGTCATAATGGTCGAGAGCGATGGTAAAATAAGTTTTTTGTATGTTTTGTTTCGGCAAATACTTATTCTGAATATGTACTTATATCTTATATATATATATGTTATATTGTTAGTGTTAATCCTATGTCCCGGGTGTATTTTCTGTATTTCTGTATTTTTTCTGTATTTCAGACGATAGTGTGTCAACGTCCTTGAGTCGGACACGCGGTAGAAGGTCAAGGACGGATAAGAGCGGAAGGTTAGATGCATTAGAGCAGTTGAAAAATGCTCGTGCAGGTGGGGGAAAACACAAGTACGAAGTTAAGGAACTGCAAAATGTGTATGATGTTGTGGACGAAGGTACTTATTCGAGAAAAGTCACGGCACGTCAGAGGGATGACTGGATCGTGGACGATGGTAAGATTGTTTTTGAGGTAGAAGTCGTTTGGGAAGGATAATATTAAACATTTACTTGGGCTTCCGTTCGACCCAGGTGCTGGGGAGTATGTGGAAGATGGTCGGGAAATCTTTGATGACGATCTAATTGACGATGATGATTCTGAACGGAATAAGCCGAAGAATAAAAAAGAAAAAGCGGCGAAGAAGGCGGAGAAGGAAACACAGAGAGCTAACTTCGTGAACGTCCGAGATATGTTAAGTGCAATGCCTGCGAAGCGGAAGCGCTCCGAAGTGGCCTCATCTGTTGTGGATCCACCGGCCAATGAGTTGTGTGGGAATGAGATGTTGGGCGATGTCATAAGGGAAATGGCCGAGAAGCGGAGGAATAAGAAATCTAGATTCCAACAACAAGTGGAGGTTAACAATCAAGTCGATGTTGGAATGGAGACCCCGCCGAATAAAAACGGCTACCACAGTTTGGGCCGGGATTCTTCAAGATTCACTGCAAGCAGCGATGCCATGAATCTTGAAATTGAAACTCCAAGTCCCGTAACTCGGGTCCGTCACACAATACGAAAGAAGAAGTTTGTACCGTTTGGAAGGACAGGGACGAGTCCAGCAGTAGCGTCGTCGACATACAACAATTCTTTTTATGATGATGACAGTTTAGTGCACAACGGATTTTATGACGTAGATATGAACGATCATGACATTAAACCTGTCACTTCTACACCAGTATCAAATGGAATTACAAATTCTGACCCGCCTAACAGTATCAGAGATAAGGCCCCAGCGAAACCTGTATTGGTCACTGGGAATTGCGCCCAGAAAGACACCCCGGATGGAATATCGCTCGGAACAGCACAACCGTTCGGTTCTAAGTCATCTATTCCTCCAGTAGGAACGCGTAAACCTGTCCGTCACTTTACAACGTTGGAACATTTTGGATGTAACGGACGAATCATGAACGGAAATGCAATCCAGGATACAACCGGTTTTGATGATTTAACTAATTTTTTTGAAGAAGGGGACGGTACTGACTCAAAGGTATGATTTAAAAATGTGGTTGAGTCAAACTTTGAAATCTGTTATTCAATTCTTTTTTCTTTTCTAAATACAGATTATGAACTTTTTTTGGTTGGATATGTTCGAAGAACCAAAGAATCCTGGGGTTCTTTATCTTTTTGGAAAGGTGCAGAAGACACCGCAAAATTATGTGAGTGCTTGCGTTATGGTAAAAGACTTGACCCGCAGTATTCACCTTCTCATCAGAGAAACCATGGTACGTCAATAGTATTAATATTAATGAATAGTGGTTCTAAAACCACTCTGGAAAGCAAGTTTCTCAAATATTTAAAAAAAAATTAGAAATCATCCGATGAGGCCGTGAACGGTGTCGATGTGTACAACGAGTTCGATCAAGTGATTGCACCTAGGTTTAAAATTAATGAATTCAAATCGCGTCCAGTGGAAAAGCGATACTGTTTCGATATTCCGGATGTTCCTAGCATGGCAAGTTACATCGAAGTTCGCTACTCGGTATTCAAATTTTCTTAATTTAATTAATTCTTTGGTTAAGTATTGATTTGTATTTCTGTGTTCAGAAGTTAACTGGGATTATATAATTTAAGGGAACTCTTCCACCACTTCCTGCTGATCTTGAGGGAGAAACATTTTCGCATGTTTTTGGTACAGGAACTCCGCTTATGGAGAATTTTTTGCTAGAGAAGAAACTAAAAGGACCTTCTTGGTTGCAAATCCGAAATCCGCGGGAGGTTGACAGATCTCAGCAGCATTCATGGTGTGAATGTGAGGTAATGACAAATTGAGTTGATAAACTCTAGCACGGCTGTGAAACGTTCAATTTAGAATCGTTTTTTCTCTATTCATATAGTTTAGCTGCAGCGTAGGAGATGTGAGACTGAATGAAAAGAGCGCTGATATGAAAATTCCTCCTCTTGTCCTGGCTTCTCTTAACGTTATGTCAACAAGTGACGCCAACTCGAAAAAGGATACGATTGTGTTTATCGGAGTAGCGATTCATAAAACCTTCGAACTCCAAGTTCCGCTCAAAACAGGCCAATATTATCATGATAATTTCTGTCGTAAGAAAATTTACTATTTACCATGTACTACCTTGGTGTATCTCCGAATTCTTGTTGAATACTTAAACCGGAGTTTTTGGTAATTTTTAGTTCTAAACAAGCCTCCGGGGGAAATGTGGCCGCTTGACGTTGACGAAGTCTTCAACGATAGTTCCAACATTAACGCTACCAAACTGGACTCTGAGAGGGCAATGCTGGGCCTTTTAATGGCCAAGCTTCAGCAAATCGATGCTGACATTTACTTAGGACATGACCTGAATTTCGAACTTCTGTTGCTTCATCTTCTAAATCTCAAAGTTTCACATTGGTCGAAAATCGGCCGACTGAAAAGAGCCTCTGCTATTGGGAAGGTTAGTTTTGGTTAAATATGTCAATCCTGCTATCGTCACTTTTTACACCCTGGTGTCGCCGTTTACTAGCTGCTTGTTTTTTTTCTGAACAGAATGGTAAAACACTAGACTACAAGTCTGCCTTAGCGGGACGCCTCTACTGCGACGTTAAAATTTCAGCAATGGAATTAATTCGAGCCAGATCATACGATTTTCCTAATTTAACATCACAAGTACTTGGAATACAAACAGAGGCTCTGACGGGGCCCGAGATAAAGGAACAGTTCGACTCCGTCAAAGGCTTACAGTTTTTGAAGAATTGGGGATTGCAGCACTGTCTTCTCAATATTCGTCTCGTCAACGAGCTGCAAGTGATGCCACTAGCACTCCAAATCACGACTATTGCAGGTATGAATATTGGGATTTGCAATATGTTTGCTGTATTGTAAATTTTTTTATATTTCTAATGTATAATATACATTAGAAATATATATATAATACATTGTATATTTCTTTTCCTCCAGGAAATACATTATTTCGAACATTGCTAGGAGGGAGATCAGAACGGAACGAATACTTACTTCTACATGCATTCCACTCCAGAGGTTTTATTGTACCGGACAAGTACCGTCCATTTGTAAAAAAGGAGCTTGAAGGCGCCGAACCTAAAGGCGAAAAAAAGAGTTCAGGACCTTCGTATGCTGGTGGCATGGTCTTAGATCCCAAGAAAGGCTTCTATGACAATTTCATCGTTCTGATGGACTTTAATTCACTCTACCCGTCAATAATTCAAGAGTACAATATTTGCTTCACTACACGCCACCAGCCAACGCCTGTTGAAGCGGCAAAGGAATACGATAAAGGAATTCTGCCAGAAGAAATTCGGAAACTGGTTGAAAGTCGGCGACAGGTCAAGGCATTGATGAAGAATTCTTCTCTGACACCGGAGCAAGTCAGGGTGTATGATATAAGGCAAATGGCGCTTAAGCTCACTGCCAATTCTATGTATGGTTGTCTTGGATTTAAAAACTCGAGGTTCTACGCCAAGGAACTTGCGGCCCTGATTACAGGTTACGATCAACACAAACAATTCATGTTTATTCTAATTCGTGATTTGTCGCGTTAATACCATTTATTCATCAAATTTATTCAATTTTAACAGGGCATGGGCGGGACATTTTGTTAAAGACGAAGGAGTCTGTAGAGCTGATGGGATTTGAAGTAATTTATGGTGACACTGACTCTCTCATGATCAATTCGAATACCACGGATATGAGTAAAGTTTATGCAATTGGCACGAAAATCAAGACGGAAGTGAACAAAATGTACAAATTACTGGAGTTAGAAATAGATGGGATTTTTAGATTTTTGCTTCTTCTAAAAAAGAAGAAGTATGCCGCTCTTGTGTGGAATCAAAAGGCCGATGGGGGTAATGTTCGAATTATTACGTTATTGGAGTGACGAAAATATCAAGCTAATTTAGTTTATGTTCTATATTGATAAAGTTGTCCTAAACTTTCAGAAACTTCTACGTCGTTGGAATTAAAGGGATTAGACATGGTTCGTCGTGATTGGGCTCCAATTGCGTCCAATACTGCCAGGTATTGCGTCGAATTTTTGAAACGCTAAACACGTTAAGGTATCATTTTAACGGTATTCTTCATTATTTTAAGACTAATTCTGGACGAAATTATGAGCGAACAAGCACTGGACGACAAAGTATTTAAGATTTGCCGAATTCTTAACGAGATTGCGGAAAAACTAAAGATTGGTGACATACAACTGAAGGATTTACTAATTACTAAACAACTGGCGAAGAATCCGGAAGATTACAAGGAGGCACAGGGTCAGTATCATGTCCAAGTTGCACTCCGAATGAACAAAAGTGGTACCTTAGCGAAGAAATTCCGTAATGGCGACACGGTTCCTTACTTATTTTGCACCGACGGCCTCCCACATCATTTATCAGAACTTTCGTCTATCGTGAAAGCAGAGGATGATGAAATCTCTGAAGAGACAAAGTTGACACCGGATCCGAAGTATTATCTGGCTCATCAAATTCATCCCGTCGTATCTCGAATTTGTGAACCGATTGAAGGACTTGACGCAGGTCGAATAGCCGAGGAACTAGGTAAAATGTATAACGTATAGCTTACTAATTTTTGCATTACACAAATTCAAACAGTATTTTATGTACAGTGATTTCCACAAAGGTTTGCACCATTTTGTTGTTCGACTTTCAAAAACCAATTTTCTTTCTTTAAGGTATGGATGCTTCGACCTTCAAGCGACGGCGCGCCCAAGACGATCAAGATGATAAAGCACTTGGACAAGAAACAGAGGCTGAGAAATACATTGACTGTGACAAGTTTAAGTTTCATTGCCCACACGCTCATTGCGGAAAAGAAAATCGATATGAATCTATGTTTACTGGAAAGGTATAACCGAAATCCCTCCAAGTCCTTGACTTTAAAGCATACCAAAAAACCTCCGGGTCATGAGGGAAGGGGTTAGCAATAGCATCCCCTGGGCGAGGGGGTCTTCAATTTTTTTTTCCAACTTTGCCGTTCAAAACGACATTAGCCGTTTCGTACGCGATTCGTGTCTAAAAATCATTCAATTTTGTCTGAGATTCCGAATGCAAGCAAGCTGCACTAGTGAATGCAAAGTAGCACTTTCTTCGGGTTTCCTCAGATAACAGGAGGGGTGGGAGGGTTTTTGTATGCTTTAAATTAAATGTTATCAAATTTGAAAACAGGAATGTAGACCAACAGTCAGTCATTCAATGTTGAAAATTTTTGAAATTGATTTTGATTTTAGGATACACACATTACGTTTGCGCTTCTGAAGTGTCAGGAATGCGGGGGTTCTATGCTTCATTTTGCAGATCACCTATTGAATCGACTCACAATGTTTATCCGAAAGTTTGTGAGCAAGATGTACCTGGTAAGTCAGTTCCGACTAAGTGGCCTGGCCATCGGATTCTAACTACAAAGTACCGTTCAAGTTGTAATTCTTCTTGACCAATTCTATTGTTGAAACTTTAGGGTGAATACATCTGTGAAGATCCAACTTGTGACAACGTGGATTGCGGAGTACCATTTTCGCTGGTCAATGGTTTTCCAAAGTGTAGACGCTGTCACGGTCTAATGTGTCGAGACTACAACTCTTCTCATCTCTACAAGCAGCTTAACTATCTCTACGCACTTTTTGACATGGATAAACAATTGGAGAAAATCAACGACAAGGAGAAAGGTTAGTGTTGTCGCTAAATGTAATCTTAACTATATTGTAGATGATGATATTATTCTACTAAATAAATCGCATTATAAATAGCTACTAATGTGGCACTTTTTATAGGGATTATTCATGCGATGAAGCGTGATTCAGAAGAAATTCAACAGATCGTTAACACTTCGGAGACGCTGAAAGCTCTTGTTTCTGAGCGAATCCAAAGTTCCGCATACTCTGAAATCAAGCTTGGAGTTTTGTTCCAAGGGCTTTTTCCGAAAGCACTTCATTCACACTCCATCCATCTAAATGTCAACGAGGATTGTGTCTAGTTACAAGGAAGCATTCGAGTCGCGTTAGACTCATCTAAATAACATTTTTTTTTATCAAATTAAACATTTAGGCATGCAAATTTGGTTGTTCTTAGATACCGGAGGCAGCTAAGTTTATTATTTGAGAGACAAAGTTTTAATTTTGTGGCCTTTCGCAGTGGGAGGTGATATAAACCTGAAGGATCTTGATTTACTGAGGCACGGCAAAGTATTTCTTTTTGTAGTGATAGTAATATCTAATATCCGTGGTGGATGGCGGCTAAAGCCAAGGTGGGCAAGGCCAAGGCCTTGACTGCTGGAACTCAACGAGCTAAAGCCTTGGCTACGAAAATGAAGGCCCAGCGTGGTCTCGCTAAGAAAGCAGGGAAGTCCAGAGCCTCACCAGGAAAGAAAGGTGGTAAAGGGAAGGGTAAGAAAGGAAAAGGAAGAAAGAGAAAACGAAAGAAGAAAGGACCAAGATGTCCTATCAAACGACGCAAGAAAGGTAACCTCAAAATTTTCACTTGAATTCGAGTATCGTGTGGTCAACTGCTAACTTTAACTTTTTTAGGTTTTTCCCACTGTCCATCCAAAAGGGGGGGGGGGGCGAAAAGCTAAAAATTAAAGTTAGCAGTTGACCACACGGTAATATTTCTGTAGGGTGAAGATGGTTAATTCTCTTAAAATTTTAGCTTTGAAGCGCAAATGTTACAGCATGACAGATATGCGTGCCCTTCTCAATACGTACTACACAATGCACGGTGTCGTTGAAATGTTAAAGTTCCGGAAATTCAAGTGGAAGAAAAAGAAGAAGCCGACGTGAAACACCAACTTTCATGAAAAAACTAAGCAGTGAGACCATCATATTCATTCTGCCCTCCGTTAAGCACTCCACCCCCCGTGTGAATGTTTTCTAACAAAATGAAAATGGCCGTTTATAATTGAAATGGAAAGTAATTTCGTTGTGTCTTAGTCCTTTTTTATTATTGGTTAGTTGAGTAGTTGGTGAGGTCTCTAGCTAGACTCGACTCTTGGTTTCAGGGAACTTAGCAAATTCAACATTTTGAATCTTTGAAGTGAGGGCTTAGTGGGTGGGATTAGTTGAAGATGACTAGATTCTGGCTGCTATTTTAGATCCTCTAATACCATAACCAGAGACTTTAAATCCTCAAAGTGAATTTTAAGTTTTGTGAGAGTGAGAATTAAGTTTTAGATTTTTTTTTGTAGGAGGATTCAGGTCAGAGGTCAGAGTTTGATTTCTACTGGCTAGAAATGGGCTTTTAGTTTTCTTTTTTTTTTAAATGAGTAAAAGAGACATTGAGCAGTTGGTTCCTGTAGCCTAGAGTCAATTAAATATGAGAATATCCTCTTCTGTCTGTTTGTCCGTCCACACCTCCCGTAATTCCATTCGCTTCACGATTCTTCTTGTTAAAAAAGAAGGGACCTTCGTCTTTTGTGTAGGGAATGCGAGGGAGTAATCTCCGAGGGTCAGTAGATCCACGAAACCTGTTCAGGCACAAATTGATTACAATTAATTCAATAATAATTTAAGAATTTACTCTGTGAAATGTAACAATTCAACTTAAAATATATGTATCGCTCCTCGACGAAACCAAACAAAACAAAAATAAAAAATAAAATGAACGCGGGCCCCCACGGGGGAACTCAATATGCAGACTAAGGCTATCACAAATCCAGAGTGAGGAATTGCTTGGGGGAGGGGGAAGGTAGCTCACAGGCGCTGCAACTTTAAAACAAGCTAAATGTAAACCTGGGTACCCAATCGTCAGTCGTTCTCATAGGGAAAACTGAGAATGCCTGCCCTGGCTGCTTTACTGGTATTCGACGGTCAAGTTTAGGAAGACGTGACAGTCTTGGGCCAGAAGAACCCCTACTTTTTTCTTTTTTTCCAGTTGGTTTTCTGCGATTTTGGACGCAAATTTCCAGGATTTGATACCATTACACACCTAGCCTGTCACAAATAACATATTCTAGCACCTTCCATGCGAATGATTTAGTTCCAGGTTCCGAATAAACCGATTTGAAAAAAAGAGAAAGTGGAGAAAGCGGGACAGACATTATACTAAAAGACTTTCATTGAAAGCCTATCACTTTCCGCGAATGAGTCGTGCTCTGAGTCTGAGTATCCCTTCCGCGCCGCCCGGATGGAAAAGGGGAAGTTCATTTTTCTTCGAGGGTTGGCGACTAGTAGAATCCCCTGATTTGTTAATTGTTACATTTAACGGACCACTTTGTTATAATTTTGAAAATAATATATGCATAACACAAGGCAACTCACTGGAACCCACTGTGGCTGTGAATGGATCTTTTCCATTGTTGTCTCCAAAATGGAAATGGTCTCCTCGATGTCATTGTTCACTATCACCATATCAAAGAGATGCCCATACGTTTTTCGCAGTCCTTCAGAGTCCCGCACCAGCCTTTCCAAACTTCCGTCATACTAAAAATCATCCGAGTCGATAATAAGCTTTACAATTAATAATGAATTCTCTGAACTGGTATTTAATGAATTTTGTTCCCAAGCAATAAATAATTTCTATACTCACATCTCCTACGGTACTCAGAGCCGGAGCTGCAATGAAGACAACGAATGGAGCAAATTCAGCACACCTTAAAACTTTCATTGCTTGAGGCTCCACATCCAGAATTGCTACCAACCCTACGGAAGAAAAAATCCATTGTTAAATCACTGGTCACTCCGTCCGAAAACAGGGTCAGGCGAAATAACCGCGAGTTTCACGGTTACGGAAAATCTTAACTTCGCGCATTGTGCGAAGAGCTTGAAATGCAGTGAAGTTTATACCTTCCGCATGTATTCGTCGTATTGTAGCAAGTTTTGTGCCATACATGGCCTCCTCATGCGTCCCATACTCAAGGTAATCGTTAACTGCAATGTCGCCCATCATCTTTGCATGTGAAATGAAATGGTAGTTTCGTCCCTCTTCTTCGTCCGGCCGAGGCTGTCGAGTTGTATGTGGAATAGGGTAGGCATAGAGGTCTGGATGCCTGGAAATTGTACTGTTCTTGATGTGCCTCCGACCAACACCATGAGCACCTAGAAGAACAAGTGTCTTCCGCCTAAAGGCTGTACAAACATAAACGTTTTAGAATTTCCAATTTTAAATTAATTAAGCAATTAATTTGTAACCCGATTCTTTATTATTTTATTTCGATAAGACTTACAAGGGAGGCGTACAACTTCTTCGTAAGTATTTAGTTCCCCTGACTCGCAAACGGAACTGTGCTTGGCCGCATACTTTTCCCTCTTGTCCACCTTCTTTTTCTTTCCAAAAAGTGAGCAGGAAATTTTATCTTCGCCATTCGATCCGCCTACCGTAGGGTCAAAACTGAGAAGAGCATTGATTCCATTGTTATGTTTATGTGTCGGAGTCGGTTTCCCACCACCCCCACTTCCGGATCCCCCACCACCAATCCCACCGGAAACGGGTGACTTTCCTCCAGCCAGGGTGTGTCCCGCTCTCCATTCTTGGAATTCTGGAGAAGGAATAATACCTGCAGTGTGACCAAGGGACGCTCCAGAAGAGGTCGAGGAAGTTGACGAGGCAGAAGTCGCTGGCTGAAATTTAGAAATACATTTCATGATTTTGACAAACTCTAATAACTTACAGCTTCACAGGGCCAGTGCTTTACAAAAATCAATTCATAGCCACGCAAAACAATCGCTGCCGAATTCTAACCGTGTCTAAGGTTCTGTATTTATATTTCGTATGCCCTGGACGCTTTCAGTTGTGAAACTCGTTGTTATTCGGCTTTACTTAAAATCGGCACATCATGAACCATGCTTCAAGGTTGCGATTTTTGCATGATTCAGGTTATTTTTGAACTGTTAATCATGTGAGAGTGGTCGGATGGAGAGCGGGGGGTCAAGGACGTACTCTTGAATCCAGCTTTTCTAACGAAGCTTTTTGAAGCTTCAACGTTCACGAGTTCAGGTTGTGCTGAACCCGGAAGGCTCTAAATTTACATCCAGACTAACTGGAAGTTCATGCAGCTGGAGCATGACAAGACACAGACTCATATGAAAATCTGAAATCTGAGACAAATTGGTTTCGATGTTTCGTTAGTTAATTAAAAGCCACAGTTTGAATTCGTAGGAGTCGAGATCACTTATTTCCGCTAAAAATTCTGTGAGTTTTGATGCATCTTTTGTCACGAATCATGTGTTTAAAAAAATTAAAAACCCATTTACCTTAACATTAAAATTTTTTTACTAATTCAATATCCTTTTTCTAAAGATCCTAACTTAGTTTTTCTGAATTCCGAATAAATTCACACCTGATTACGAATCTGTAAAGAAATACAAGCTCTTCTAATTTTAATCTTAAGAACACGAACTTTTGTATTTATTAAGTGGTGGTTATTGTAAAAGTCAGCACTTATTCTTGATACAGTTAAGACGAACTACCTTGACTTTACAGAATAATCAGATTTTCAGATTTGTTGCGCAACATGAATGAATTAGAAAATATGGGAATAAACAAAGCGTCATTAATTCATTTTGTTTGCACATTAATTGAAAAACTTTAAATTTTTGTTTTTAATTAAACTTAACGAATTTTGGTCTTCAAAACCCGAAACCCGAAGTAAGGAAATACATGAACTGATTTGGATCTAAAAACCTCACCGTCGTGTCGCTGCGGGGATCAAAAGCAGTCTTTCAGATACAGAACTGCCTCTGCCTGCCAAAATATAGGAAACTTGCAAACTGAAAGTGTTTTTCGGTGATTAAGTTAGCTAGCTAACCTAACTTCGCGTACTAGCCTGAGGTTAATAGTCGTACGTTTAACTGGCTAAAAAATTCGGAATAAAATTATGGTTACAGTACTTTCGGGAACACCAATATTGCGTAAAAACGAATCATCAATCAAAACCAGGATAATGACGGCCAGGTATCTAATGTTATAGCACTGTTTTTCTGAATTTTTTTTCACTGCCTCTGCATTCCGGAATCCCAGCGATTTTCGCTCATTCCCATTAAAACTTAAAGGGTTAAAATCATGAGGGAATTCCAAAACATCATCATATAAAATATCAGAATCTTATTCCAAAAAATGTCCAGCAATGCAGTGCCTGGAATTCAAAGTGGGATTGGGGATTGGAGAGCGTTGGTCCATAAAAATGAAGTGGAAACGCTTAATTTACATACCGTATCAAGCCTAGCTTGCCACCAATGTGGGTCATCTTTGGATATAATCTGGAGAATGTCCCCAATCTTGAAGGAGATTCCAGCTTGGGCACAGGGTATCAACTCATCCTCCAATGGGTCGTAGTCAAAGAGGGCTCGTACAAAAATCTGTGATGGGAGCAAGACAGAAAACAAACAATATGATTAGTAAACATTGTAGACAATTAATTTCAAGTCAAAGTCATCTCGCTAAAGAATGTTGGTATAATTAATGAATTTTTGTTCTGGAAGGTAGAATGACTTACTAATACTGGTTCAGGGTTAATCCGGAAGAGCTAGTGGAGATTGAGAAGCGATAGCAGAGAAAGAAAAGAACAAGAGAAGAGAAGCGATTAGTGGAGCAGAACGGAATACTACAAGAGAATCTCCCGGGTTTTAATGGACTCTGCGCCTACTTAGGAAATTGTTTCTTAATCTCATCAAGGGCCCTTCTACGCCCCACCCCAATGTTTTACCCTTATGAATAAGAGTTTACCATGCGGGGGCGGGGTAAGGCATGAGAAAGTTCCTTCTAGTGGCAGTTGTGTGGACTTGGAGAGAGAAGGAAGATAAATGGTTCTTTCTTTGTGGAGACTTTGTAGAAAAGCCAGAGAAAGTATGTGCAAAGAGAAGAAAGTCATAATTCCTCATCCAATGGAACCCTCTCAACGGTTTTACACTTTACAAAACTTTTTTTCTTCTTTTTTTTAAACAAACTTTGGTTTAAGTGAATAGCAAATGGGAGAAGGAAGACACTAGGGCTGGAACAACGCTACAAAATTGGTTTTTTTTTCTCCAAAGTTATCTTACCTCACAAGGGGGTGGATTACTTCTATACGAAGGAACGATTTTGAAAGTGACCGATCCACGGGCATCTCTCTATAGACAAAATCAATAACACTTTTAAGTTTGTGTTGAAATATTCCAGACGTAATTTCTAGCAGTAAAATTGAAACTTAAGAATGTTTCTGCATCGTAAGAGACGACGACATCCACGAAATTATGAACTAGTGCTCCCTATTTTCAATGTATCGGATGAATGCTTAGAATTTTCTTTAAAATGAAGAAAATAACGAGTGATAAATTCAGAACTAATTTCTTTCTACGCTTTCATCTTTGATTCTGTTCTGTATTTTGAGGGTGCTGCTTCCTCTCAACAATTTAATAGCGCATGTCTAGCACGGTATGTAATTTTTATTAAAAAATCATAAGTTCTGTCAAGCAAAGCCAGAAAAATGGGGACTCTATAATTCATCACTCTATACGAAAGGATGCAAGTTAGAGAAATTCCTCAACAAGTAATGGAATAGCACTCGAATTGGATAAAAAGAAATTACAGGATGTTGATTGTTGAAGTTACATATGAAATACAGGAAATTAAAATGAATTATAGAATGAGCGCTTGTAATTTTTTTCTCCGAATTTGACAAAAACAAGTAATTTCAAATTGAAAACGATTCTAGTGAAAATCTAAATTTGATTTCCAAAACGGCTGGTAAAAGTCACCGTGCCACTGCTTTGGGCGTGAAGCCCTTCGAACGTTCTATTCCCAAATTGAAAACGTTATATGATTGAGCAGTCGGTGTTTTCACTGTGAAATATTGAGAAATACAGTGTGAAAACAAAATGTTACGACGTTAGACAGACTGAAGTTGTTCCTTACCAGCATCGTTTGAAGCTGGTCGACAGTCTGATTATAGACAGGGGTGGCATTAATTTCACGGATTTCATCCCCCACGTGCAGCGTGGCCTGACGGTGGATCATTCCTCCGTGAAGAATTCGGGCGACGAGACAACGCCCGTCTTCCGTCAGCCTCAACGTGATGCCCATTGGTTCCCCTGAATTTTTCTGGAATTGTACAAGCCGGACTCGCGTAACCTGCGGCCCAGACTCGCCGTCATCGCTTTCCCCGCCCTCCTCCCCCATTCCATTGAGGTATGAGGGGTAAACTGCGGGTGGGGTTACGCGAACAGCTTCATCTCCATAGACTTCATGCAGCGCGACGTCATGAGCCCCAAGAACACCCTGCAAGTTTAAAAATAAAAGTAAAACAATTATTGAAATTGAATCACCAGCGTCGTAGCTTCCAATTTCTCCATTAACGTCGTTTCCCGACGTGCTGTTGAAATTCTGGAAGGAAAGTTTCAGGTCACAGATTGACAGACAGAAACTTTTCATTTTTCTTTCCTTGGAATAGGAAGGAGAAGGAAAGACTGTTGAAAACTTCCGGACGACGCCAACATCCATCTCACCAAAAATCAACCTTTTCACTTTCTTTAGCACATTTGTGTGTTTGTTGAGGAAGCAGAGTCCTTAACTTTCTCTTTCTATTAGAAATAGTTGAAAAGAAAACGTCAGAAACAGTAGTAGTACCCTCTTCACAAGTATCTCCTTCACAATTCGAACCACATCCACACTTTCCCCAACAGACATTACCAATTCACACACTCACAATAATTTCAAAAACCAAAAGTAACTCAGAAATCGTCTAAAATCAGTTCGCACGAGCTATCACAGTCTCAAAAGTCAGCAAATACTAGCGAAAAATCTAACCTCCAATTGCCACCCAACGTTTCGTCATTCCTTTCATCACATACAACTTCAAAGGATTCTTCACAATAATATCCAATTCTGGTTCTCAATTGGAAGAGTAACCCGAAGAAGACCAAATCACTTCAAACTACCTCAACCAAAAACAGACTCAACAACAACCAACCAATCACAAATTCAACCTACAACCTCTTCAATCTAAAGAATCATTTCCAGGAGAGAAAGAGAGATAGCAAAAATAGGCTTTCAATAAAATCCTCTTTCGCGATAAAGAAAAAACACCCATTGACGTCAGATTCAGATTCATATTCTCAGAAACTGGCCATTTGTCTTTTTATTGGCAAGAAAGTAGTAAGAAGGGAATTTAGGAAATGTTGATATTGAGAATGTCTCCAGAAATTGATAAAGTCATTCAATGAAATAGTGCCAATTTATTGCAAAGACTCAACTTCCGGTGGTCAAACCGAAAATTGGCAGTGAGATCCTGGCGACCTTTCGACTGTTGTCAATCTTTACAAGAAAAGGATCAAAGACATTGAGCACGGGAAAGTGCTCATCATCATAAATTCTCGTAGTAGTACTAATGCTTCTGATTTCCTAAGATCTTGCTGGCTCTGTTCTGTTATTGTATAAAAGATATGGCTCTTGCTTTCACTTTCTGAGAAAGGAAGTGAAATTCCCTGCTGCCTTATTCGGCCGGGAAAGGTGCGCTTTGTATAGGCATTGATTCAAGAATGAATGGGCTTCCGAAGGAGGCGGAGTGAACATTTGGTAAGCATCGGGAGAAAGTACGAGGCTCCTAGCCTCCTTTTTTCTGAAATGAAAAAAAAAGGAACCCGGCATCATCTGCTCCAGCCTCTGTGTTTCGTTAGCCATGTCGGGAGTCGCCGAGACTCATTTCCTAGGAAACGGCCTTCGGAGCTAGTGCTGGAGCTGATGCTGGAGCTATCGATCACTCTGCCCAGCTTCAGCAAAGCATATTACTAGCTACATCGAAGCATCCTGCTTTCCCCTGCTATTTTCTCCTGTCTCATCCTTTGGGAAAGGGACCAAGAATTCTACGACAAAGGACCCTCAGCAGATAGACAATGACCCAGGATACCCACTGAACCAAAATTCAGACAAGGAAACCCTAACATGCACCGCTGACACACAAATGACACCTTACAATAAATCAAGACAGTGGGGAAGAATACATTACCTCATAATCTAATTAACTTCTGCATGTTATTATAACCACTTTGGAAGATCCAAAGGCCTAAAATATTCAAAACACCCACTCGCTAAAGTGAAATAAACCCAGAAATCTAATAGTTCGTTTCAAAACAACTTAGTTGCAACATTTCACAATACAACTTTAAGACAGCTACCCAGGGGTCCTTGTGACCTGGTTACAAAGTTCTAAAACACGGACCATAAACTCCGTTAGGGTAGCCATAATATTTTAAAATAATGGCAGATTTCATGCTTCAGAATTCAAAACTTGATTTTTGGGGCCAAATTTTAAAAATCCTTACGGGCCTTTAATACATGTCTTTTTTCTAGTTTTACAACTCAACAGCAACCTTCAGAAATTTACATCAGTTTTTCATCCTCCTTCCAAAGTACACATGATAATAATTTGAGAGGAAAAGTTGAAATCTGCCTTCCATTTTCCTCAATGGTATCTCGTTCATTACAATTACTTCTCATTAAATTGCTAAAGTATTCTTAAATTGAAACAAAAATTCCGGTAGAACAATGGTCCTTTTTCCAAAAATTCTCGCTCTTCACATCTTTCTCCTCAAAGTGCTACAACAATTTCAGATGCAATTTTTGAATTGAAATAAAATTCTTTCAAATTCGGATACCCGATTAAAATAGGAATAAAATTGTGCTTTGCTAAAGAAAATCAAGAAGCTTTTGCTTCAATTTATGATTGTAATAAGAAGTGAACGAAATGCCATTGATAGCTGACTGGAATGTTTCTCATTTTTTAAAAGCTCCCACGTCAAACTAAAGACATAATTAATCAACGTCGAGAAATAATTCATGATATACAAATTACTACATTTTTAAACGAGCTAATACACAACTTTTGGTGTTATCCCTGCCGAACAGGAAATCAAAGTGATGTGCATTTTTGGAATAATCTGGTCACATTCAATTTCCTTCTACCAAATTCCATCAGGCAAAAATCTACTTTCACTCCTCTTTCATTTCATTTCTACGAAAATTCGTTACCTACTGGCCCTTTTTCCGGTTCATTTCTACTTTTACTTTACTCATAAAAAAAAACTTCTACGTTTCGTTTCATTTCCGCTGCTACTTGAACAAGAAGCCTTAAGCTCCCGTCTGCACCATCCTGACTACCTACTATAAACCATATAACTTCTAATGTTTGCCAAAACCCTACTTTCTGCACACTTTATCTTATGCCCGTCCCAAAGAATCATAGTGGCCTCGAAACGTCCGATTCTGTTTCCATGTATCGACGAATTGGTGGTAGTGAGTAGCGAAAGGAAGGAAGAAAACCACAGCGGTTCTCACACTTTCCCAAGAACCTCACCTTCGACCCACTTGAATAGTCAGGGCACACAGAATCCGTATCCCATCCAGGATCCTACTGGGAAGTATTCAGAGAAACGCATTAAGGAAACTCAGTTGGAAGCCTAAACATAACCTCCTTTCAAACACCATGAGGGAAGGCAGTCTTCATTATTCCCCCACAAACCACACCAATTCCATCTATTCCGCTCAAAACTACCACCGATTCATTAGAAAGGGCTCTCAAAAACCTCCCAAAATTTTTGGCAAATTGAATGTGATTCCATATATCCTAAGCTCTGGACAGACTTTCCAGCCACCCATTCCGATTTAGCAAATGAAAATGAAAGTTCGCACATAAAGAGAAAGTTAAGAGAATAGCCGCAACCACAACAGAAAATGCAAATGAAAACTTTCTCCTTTGTCTCTTCTAAATCCTTTCTCTTTTCAAAACCCTAGCTAGCAGAAATGGATCTTTGCATTATGAAGCCATTAATTATAGATGCAGGAACACCATCAAGTCCTCTCTTCTCATTGGTCAAACCCGAGAGTGGTGTTGCTTTGTCTCATATTATTTTATGGCCTCTGATTGGGCCCTGGGGACTCTATTGTTTTCTGATCTAGTTATAGGGTCTCTACTTAGAAATCTATTGACATTTGGGAAAGTCCCAAGGGCCCAGTCACCAGCTCCTGGATTCCTTTTTCTGGGTCTTGAAGTGTTGCTAGTTGGAAAGTATTGACTTCTGAATTTGAGAAAGTGATGGTGAAAGTCCCAGGGGAAGGTTGGGAAAGGAAACATCACCTGTGAGCAGTTTAATGCCCATTAATCCTTCTGCTCAGGAGACGACAAGAAACTTCAAGGAAATAAGTGACGAGAGGAGTTTCGCTGCAGGAAAAGAACGCTGAAAGGAGCAGAAAACGACGGAGAAAAGCATTGAATGATATTGGCACTAGACCTGACAGGAGACAGCTACCTAACCTTGTGAAGCGAAAGAAAAAGAAAGGTAAAGCGTCGAATTTCTCCAACGCAGGAGAAGTTAGAAGGAAAAGTTAATTTAAAGGTCCGATCCTTAGACTCATTACTTAGAAAGAGCTGGGTGGCTCTTAAAACTCTCCTATCACTCTTCCCATCACGATTAAACAAGGACATTTCGGACCACTTCAACTAACACGCTCCGGCTCCACATCATCAGGCCAAGACACTTGGCACGAGTCTTCTACACTTTCACCCCTTCAGAATTTAATTAGCATTCCCATCAGCATCCTAAGGAAGGCGGAGCGGACGGAAATGAATGTTAGACCTCAAAGGAGAAAAGTCTCAAGAGTGTTCTCAACCTGATTCTTGTGAATCTCGACCTAATAAAACCAATTATCTCGACACCACGACAGTACTTAACTCTTTTTCAAATTAAAAGACACCGAAAACCCAAGGCATCAACATCTTGTTGTTTCATAAACATAACACTCAAGACGAAAAAGAAAGCATTCCAACCTTGAAATACCAATCGGAAGTGGCGCAATTTACTGAAGAAAATAAGTTAATTCGTATCTATTCAAACCAGTCTAACGTATAGAACTATTTTTCTATTTAGGTATTTAGGTGACGGGAATTTTCTATTTAGGTTAAAGTAACCTAACCTACCTCTATGCAAGTTACCGAAGATGTAAGGTTTTTTGGGGTTACCACTTCTAGTGCTAGTCTGCAAATTAAAATGTCCGCGCTAATACACCTTAAGTTTAATTTGGCTTTAGCTGTCTTTATAGTAACAAACAGTTAACAACAAATATTCTACAACTTGTACACCATTTTTTTCTGAAAGGGTAAATAGTCCTTGTCCTAAATCAAATAATAATAAAATTCAGATTTAAAATGTTTGAAATTATTCAACACCGTTCATAGAAAAAACTTTCTTGGCCGGTTGAAAATGAACGCTGTAAGAGGGATATATGAAGTTGAAGGTTTTTCCGGGTTCCAAATGCAGGCTGTGAGAAGGATATCTGATGTGGACCTAAAGATTTTTTGAATTAGCGATGACAAGCACAACAAATTTAAGCACTCTGACCGCATTACTTCTGCCAAAAATTTATCCGCAACACAGAAAGTAAATTTTAAAATTCAAAATGTCAATTAATAACTGACAAAAAAATGTAGGATTGGCTGAGTTGAAATGTAAAATAAATGGTGGAATTAATACAAATTCAAATGCGAATTATCAATAAAATTGTAGTGCATTGCCTGGTAGATTTGGTGATGGTGTTGATGATGGCGGTGTAAGCTCCCTTGGCTATTGTGGTGATGTCGATGCTGCGGTAGAAATCCGTTTCCTTGAACCCTGACACTAGGGTTGTGTATTGGACATGGTGGGGGCAGGAAGTCAATATAGTCGGGAAAAAAAGGGACGGAGCCATCGTCCGGGTAGTCCATTTCCCGCCCACCCACCAAACCCACACAGCCACTCAGCACTTAATGGAGACTAACCACGACCTTTCACCCAGCAACCACATCGGCTCATTTCAAAGTGAATTCATAAAATTGCTACCTAGTAAAAAAATCTAGACACTCACAAAGCACTCAACCATGACTGATCCAACTTTGAAGAACGTCCGCCACAAAAGTATATGGAAAAGTAAATGCCGGTTTAATGTTGTTCTAAATCCAATGAATGGATAAAGCTTGCTGATTCTCTACGTTTTCCCGCACAGGAGAAAGTCCCAATGGCCGGAAATTAAGACTCTTACGCTTCCATCACCAACTCAAACTCATCTGGTAGCTGAACAAGAAGACGAAGGCAGAAGTATGAACTAGAAAAGCGTAGGCGCATTCGCAGGACTTTCTCTGCGGAGAGCACAACTTTAATCCTATTCTGCTCTTTCCTACATCCCAAACAGCACACATAGCCGATTGTAACTAGAAAGCAGGAAAGAACAACGGAGGCTTGGCCTTGACCTCCCTAATTCAGCATAAAACTCGAAAACTCGTCAGGGTCCTCTGAACACACTTATTATTCAGTCAGGGGTTCATCAATTAATTTTCGGAGAGTGATTTCAAATGCTAAACAAATATTCGCAAGCTAATAAATTTTGTTTTCAAACATACCTGGAAATGTGGTTGAGAAATTAGAAATCGGAGTTGTTCTAAATGTTTTAGGATTTCATCAGAAGGTTCATGACTTTCGAGGGAGTCTAGTATCAGATCCAAGACGTCCCTTGAGACTTCTACCCCTTCGGGCAAGGCGGGTGCTTTTCCTGAAGAGAAATTGGCAGATGAGATCATGTCAAAGATTTGGAGGACGCAGGAGAGAGAACGATCAGATAGGAGATCCTGAGGCACAGTCTCTTGCCCAGTACTGAGCAGCAACTCCATATCTTCCAGTGAATCCAGTATTAGGGTAATAGCTGGAATGAAAGTGCAACAAGACAATCTTGTTAGAAAGGGGGCAAACGGTTATGACCTCTGACCTCTTGGCGTTTTCTTAGAGTACGACTTCGTGAAACATGAAACTATTTTCTGTTATGTTGTAGGACCTTACCATTGGCCGTGTATTGCTCACTTCCCTCAAACGAATCCAGCGACACTGATGCCCAATGTGGGGATGAGACCGAACCTTAATTAGTAATCAAAAATATTTCTCAAAACCACGGCTAAAGTTCATTCGTGGTATGGATATACATTTGTACCATTTAATTTAAAAAAACGCTATAACGATTCATATTAAGACATAAAAAAAGTAGAAAATGTGTGATTTACACTTTGTTGATATTTTTGGAACTGCTTTGGAACTTACTAAGTATTGCACCTTTGAGCTTTTTTCGGGAGTTAAATGTCCTCAAATTTTGTACGACTTCGTAAAGATGTGTCCGTGGACACTTGTCACGGTCCTGAAACGACAAAAAAAATTCTATTTTAAAGATTCCATGGAAGAGCATCGAAATCCGAGACATCCGAGACAGAAAAACTTTTGTTTTCACCCATTTACATTCAGTCTCCCATTCTTCATCTCATCTCATTTCTTTTCTTCTTTTTTTCGAAAAGAGCAAGATAAGTTGAACCAACAGACTTAAGAAAAGGAACACGGCACAAGAATTATTGATTTTAATTTCATTCTCCAGTGAAAAAAGCCCACAATACCGTACCAAGCTGTTTTAGCTTTCTCAGCTAGTGCTATAAGTGTCCTCTTTTGGTGAAAAAAGACACGGTGTTTCTACCGGTACTCCAAATGAAATTCACAGTGTCGACACCGTGAATTCACAAGTTGAATAAACGTTAAGCGTACCTTGAGCCAAGGATGCTGTAGTACTTGGTGAATCGTAAGTCTTTTATCCTGATCCCTTGTCAACATGCCTCTGACCAAGTCCTTGGCTTCGGGTCCAATGTCGCGCTCCCACACACCTTCAAAGGAAAGGGGACTATCCAGAATCTTCCCATAAAGTCGATCCTTTGTTCCCAAAAAGGGAAGACTTCCACTAAGAAGCAAATGGAGGAGAACACCTGCAGACCAAATGTCAGCGGCTTTCCTATAATCACAAAAACGATATTTCATAGAAATCATTCCTTAGTTTTAGTTCACGTGTATTTGATGTAAGCTTTCGGTCATTTTTCTTGATATTGACAAACCCGTAGTAGTCTCTAGAGACGACTTCCGGTGACATGAAATGGGGTGTACCAACCCTTCCAGTCTTGAGTCGTTGTTTCCCTGCCTCTGGGGGTAGCTCTAAAGCCAAGCCGAAACCCCCCAATTTGACTGGAGCAGAATTCTCTTTGGAAGCGAGAAGAACACAACTGGGTTTTATGTCACGGTGGATAATTCTAGTTAGAATAAACAAAAAGAAACCATGAGCGCATTTGAAGCGTAAAACCGTTCTCAGAACCCTGGGTCCGAAGTAGCTTTAAATGAGAGTATCTCCTGATTGGAGATTCTCTCGACTCTCTCGTCTCCTTAAACTCCGATCACATTTTTAATTTTCAAATCGATGACTGTTCACGGCAAATACGGGAAAGATTTTTGGTCAGAAGCACATGAAGAACAGTTGCTCTCCGCAATGACGTAAGAATCCTTTGCATTAATGGGTATTTTTTACGGGGAGCAGACTGTGCTGTCTATTCCCCGTTGTCCTTGACTTTTAACCCCTGTTAAGCGTGCTCCGACAAACGAAAACGGGTATTCCCCTTCATTGGGCTAACTCAAGCGCTTACAGCACTGGAGGTGAAAATGGGACGTTCTAGAAAATATTTAGGTACTTACTCATTATCGTGACAGTAACGCAGGGCTTCTAGCACTTGTCGCATGTAGTGACTCGCCACGGCCTCACTGTAGGCATAACCAGCACCCACACGAGACACTATTTCAAAACAGAGGTCAAGCCCTTCCATGCTGAAAAACCAAATCAAAATTTCTAGTTTACACCCTTATGCTCTGAAGTGAAAATTTATATTATATATTGATTCCTACAATTCGAAGACCATGTAGAGTAACCCGTCCGAGGAGTAAGTTTCGAGGAGTTCCACAATATGTGGATGTTTGAGCAGATGACAGATTGAGGCCTCACGTCGGAGGTCATCTGTACAGAAGCCAGGACTTGCCGTGAATCGTGGAACGTCCACAATTTTCACTGCAAATTGAGCTCCCGTTTGACGATGTATGCAGCGTCGGACGACGCTGTACGGACCTCTATAAAATAAAATGAATGAGAGAAATTAAAATTTCAGAACTCAAACCAGAGATCTTTCTCGAATTTTCAATACTTATGATTTGATAACACGACAGATCCATCAATATATTCTTAACCGCCGTAATCCGTAATATTCGCCGTAATCCTACAAATGCTAAGAATAATAATTTTCATGTGATCTTACTTCCCAATTACTTCACACAGTGCATAGATATCATCGAAAATTACTTCTTCGTCAGCCATCTTCATTGTAACGTCTAGCAGGTTAAAGTAATGTTTCCGTTGTTCAGTAATTAATAGTTTTTAACAATTTTTCGCTAAATTTGTTTCCAGTGGAGGGTAAGAACTTCCATTTAAACTCCAGAACATCTAAAATAGAAAGGTTAGAAAGAAAACATGGGAAAACGAATAAATATTTTAGTATATTATTCCAGCTTTTACGAATGCACTTACGAATGCTTTGGCGTCCACCATCTATATTTCCTGGAGTGTTTAACTGTGCAAAAAATGGGACAATTTTTACATCATTTTTTTTTTGTAAATGACTGTTGTCACACTTCACTTTGACAGTTGAATGTGAAGTAATTCTTGGTCTTGAGAAGTGTCACTTTGAAGAATCTTAATAAACAGGTTTCGGCTAATTAGAAGATGAAGCGATTAACAGCAGTGAAACTGAATGTTATCTACCTATCCCCAGAGAAAAAAAATCAAAGAATTCTACTGTGTTCTCATGATTAAGGAAATATAGCATGCAAGATTTCTTGGAAAAGATCCAAGGCAAATACTTTCTATGCAAAACGTAACATAAAACGTCAGACATAAAGTAATTAAGGATAACATACTTCTAATTAGACAGTTAACTAATTAGCACAGCATAACCATTGTCGATAAATAAGGCAAATTAGTTTCAGAACACGAATTAAATGAAGCGACCGACCTCCGAATTGGATCCGTGAACGTAAAATGTCTTTCTCTGCAGAATTTGTCAACACCAGCACTCATAAAAGTCCCAATCAAATTTAACTACTCAAATATTGATTGAATTAAGGTAATTGAAGCATCTATTTAAACTTGAATCGAGTAGAAAATCAAGGGGTATTCCGTTAAAAGTCAAAATTGAAACCGGAAATTATCCTAAAACAAATGAAGCAAATTTAAATATTTAGGATTTAAATAAAATGGAAAACGGGTGAAAGTTTACAAATCGTTGTAACATTTATAAACCAAAAATGCTCAGAGAAGATAAAAATTTGTTTGAGAAATTGTATCAACTTTTCCAGCCGAATAGAAATATTAGTAAAAGAGAAGAAGTGTAAAAATGACCTTGACCTTGGGTGGCTACAAATGTGTTCCTTTTGTAATGGTGTTCCCCTTGTGGGTGATTCAACCAGCACAAATATTCACATCAAAGCTGTATACCAAGTCAGATCCAAGAATAAATTCTTAAATTGAAAGAATGAACAGTGCGGGTGCGGCGGTAAAGGAGTTCTGCCCCTCTTCCGAAGATAATTCGGCCTTTCTAGGAAAAAAATAGTCCGAATTTATCCGACGAAAAAGCAACAGGGCTTTGGAATATTAGAAGCTCTCAGATCACGATTGAACTTAATTGACTCCCAAGGCCGTACAAAGTTCATTTACAAATTGACCCCACAATCTAATCAAGTAATTAACGCAATAACTCAATTGAATCAGTAACTGTGTTAATCAACTTTTACTTTTCTATATATCGTCATCTTCTAAAGAAGCAAACGATGACTCCTTCCGTATCGTCCTCTCCTTTTCCTCTGCAGATATCCATTCACGTAACGAATTGTAGAGTTCAGGCGTAAGGTCAACGTTAGCTTTGATCTCTTTAAATAGCTCGGCAGCGCCTCCAGTCGCCCTTACCAAGTCCTCTTTTTCCTTTGTCAGTTGTTCCACAAGGACACAGGATGAGAGAAATTTTGACCTCCATACTTGAATTTCATTTGAAAGACTCTCCACTGACTCCTGCATTTTATTGGCCTTCGCTGACTGTGCATCTGCGACCGGAACCTCGTACGATCCAGATAGCGTGTCAACTAAAAGCCTTTTCAGCCGTGCATTCTCAGTTCGAAGTTCCTGAATATCTTTTTCTGAGATACGGAGTCGCTCCTTTAGCAGCGTAGTATTACTGGATTCGGGTTGGTGGCGAGGACTCTGAGATTTTTTGGGGCTTTGGATACTTGGAAGGGAAAGGTCGTCAGAGACGGCGATGATGGACGAGGAAGCTGAGGAATCTCGGCGTTCATCCCTAGATATCGTGCCCATTGGTCGAACAGCAGCGCTGTATGGCTCATACGGCACAAACTTTGGTTCTCTGGATTAAAATAATCATACCAAATGAAATCATTCCGAACGTTTACAGCAACACATTCATAAAATAATAATAATTACCGTTGCTTTCTGTTTGGATTGCTTGAAGTTAATTGAGCATTACTCAGAGTAATATCATGTTGCTGTACTTCGAGTTGAGCTTGACCGACTGAATCTCCAATCCGAATTGGTTTTAAGAGAATTAAATCCTTGATTGGCGGAAGTACTTTAGGAGACGTACGGTTCTTTCTCGGAGAGAACGGGACGGTCGATAGCCCAGTCGCCTGACTGTCGTTATTATTATATCCAGGTGGGTGCACACCATGCGCGGTTTTTAAGGCTAGTGCTGAATCCTGTCTAATATTATCTAAGGAACATCATTTAAAATATTTAAAATCCAGCAACATTAAACATTAAAAGGCGTGATTATTACTAACGTTGATGGAGTACTACAGCGGGCAGATTTCCTAATTCTGATTGCCGTTCCATCTCCATACCGTCGCCATCTGTTCTTACTTCACCTTGAACAAAAAAGAAATCAGCCTAACTTAACCCAACCCCTTCATCCAACAATGTTTCCAACATATTGCTTGCTATTCATTTCTTACTAAAGCGCCAATTAACAATTTCACAGACTTTGAAGTACTCGCCATATAAGTTATTTTGTTTAAATTATAAAGTGACATACCAATTTCAGAATCAGCTGAAGAGTCACTCTCCAAGACATTTCCCATTCTTTCACAACCCTTGGATGAGATCATTGGCGTATCACACGCCGTTTAAAATCAAGATCAATCTGATTTACAACAATTAACAATGGCTGATTCCGTGTAGTCCCAGCTGAATCAGATGACAGAAAGAAGGTGAAGTTCAGGATAAAGAAGCGAGTGAAAGTTACAGTTGGCAGACACGATAAAAAGTGCGAATTTAATTCTTGTTTGTCAATAAAGTAATCTTCTCAATTTGCAATTTAGGGAAATTCAATTCTTATCGCGAAAACGACCTTCACTATTGTGTCTCACTAAAAGCTATCATAGGTTCTCTAATCACCCGCCCATGGGCAAATCAACTATAACTGAAATTAAGAATTTATAAAATAAACTACACATGCCCGATCCTAGGATCGAAAGGATTCCTCATCCGATCCTAGCATCGGGCATGTCTAGTTGGCACGCTCACTTCGCTCGCTCGCCTTTTTTTTTTTTTTTTAAATTTTTAAATTAATTTTTTTTTTCAAAAGTTGGTGTTTGTAAGGATGGACGCACTATGCTTTCCTTGTTCCCGTTCAGTTTGTTTTGAGAAGTTGTTGAAAGAGTTGAGTTGAACAATGCGCCATCCATGAGCGAAAAAGTTTTAGACTTAAAGCTTCACAGGCTCCCCTGGTGAAAGAAGGATGAAACTGACATCTCATTTCATCAGCTCATCTTTCTTTACTCATCCGATATATTAATTAATTCTTTTTTTTTAAATCATAGCTTAAAAGGAAGGTAGAAATAGAAAAGTTATTCTTGGTGCTTCCTAAATAACCTGAAATGAATTTCTCATAGCTCCCTACGAGGAAGCTATACCTAGGAAGTTCCTAGGTCTCTCAATCATTTGCTGAGGTGTTGACCAATTTGATCAAAAACTTGTTTAATTTTAATTGAGGTCATTTTAATAATATTCCATAGTATATGTCGTTATATGAAAAAATTTCACATGCTACCATTGAATTGAGAGCTCACTCTCTAGAATTTTTATACTCAGCATTATAATGCTGATATCATTTTATTCAATGAAATATTATTGAAATAAAAAAAAATATTAAAAAAAATTATTCAACTAATTTGATTAGAAATGAAGTAGTTCACTCACAATTGAATTTATTTTTCCAATTTTAATTTCGCCATGATTCGGATCTTAGATCCGAAGATCTAGCGGTTTTAATGCTGGTCCAGCACACCAAATTTTAAAAAGAAATTTATCTACTAATTTGTCATTGACTTACGTGTTTCAAAACATACAAAATTGAGCATAAACACAAAGTGTGAAATAACAAAATTACCCGAAAGTATAATAAAAAGGGCCACTTTGCAAAACAAAAATTCTGTTAATCTCGAACTTTTAGTGAGCAGAAATTAAACTAACTCTAGTCAAAAATAAAATTTAATTCCAGCGACTTAGATTTATTTCAATGTTATCGACCTTTGATGTTTGTATAAAATTTTTAGGTTGCCCAATGCTGGATTGTATTTCCCAATTTTTAGTAACCGTTTGTAGAACCTCCTGGAACATTTTGGAGTCATAGTCATATGCTTTGGACGTTGGCCTGGAATTTGTTTACTTTTGTCTTTCAGTGTGACGAAGCCATTAGTTAACAGTTACAAATTACTTAAATTAAAAATTAGTGCATTTATAAGAGTCCACAGTGTATTATTCAGTTCCCCAGTGGGCAAGAATAAGCTGGCAAGTTAGTAGGCTCGGCTCACGCATATTTAGGTGATATGGAGATTACGCATAATGATTCTACCGACACTCAGATCCAGAAAACTGGAGGAAAATTGAAGCCGAAAGGACAGCATTCCTGGATCTCTAGTAGTTTCAGGTCACAGATTATTTTTCTCCTCCAGGAACGGGACAGTCGGGAGAGTAAAGGATTTGCTGAATTATTCCAGAACCGTAAGTTATAAATCATCCGATCGTTTGAAAAATAAACAAAATTTACAATTTCAACAGTGAATTTAAATAAACACAGACAAATGATTTTTAATTTTTTAGATGAACGATTATTTGACAATTGGTCAATCCTCCGTGCTGAAAATTTACGTTTAAGTTTAGCTGTCGAGCGAAGCTTAAGTGACAAAGGCGGGGGTGGGATTTCTGAAGAGCGTGAGAAGGTTTGTGGCATACTTCAAATTTTAGCCAGTTACTTCATTGGGGATTCAGATGAAGCCTGGGAACGATCAAATTCTGAATAAACAATTTTGGTTTCCAGCAATTAGAACAAAAGATCCTAAAGCTACAAGAAGAAGTTACGGAGTTGCATCGACGGCGTGGTGAAAATGCGTCACAAGTATTAGCCCTATCTGCCAAATTAACTGAACGAGAGGCTGAACTTGATCTCAATAGAACCGCAGCTGCAACTGCCGTTGGAAAGAATGCGGATTTAGAAGAGCAGGTCAAGTTTCTTCAGTCTTGTCTCCAGGAGTGAGTTATGAATTTTCGTAAATATTTTTTGTCATGTTTTCATATGGCACATTGGTTTCCAGGCGTGAAGCAACAAATGAACTCCTACGAGATGAACACCAAGCTCTTCACTTGGCCTATACAAGCTTGGAGGATAAGCATCGGTGGCTAACAAGAGAAAATCAAGAACTTCTGCAGCGTTACATTGAGGTCAAGGCCAAGCATGCGGACGTTATGAATCAAGAAAACGAAAATTTTGTCAAGTATGTCATATGCCACGAGAACGACCTTGACTCATGTTTTAATTTTTGGAATTTAGACAGTGCTGTGTGGTCAGGTGCGGTAAGGTTATTTGACCTTTAATTAATTTTGTGTTGTGCCGTCCCCCTGTAGGCACAAACAAGCCCAAGTACGTAAAGAACTGGAAGAAGCAGCAGCGGAAATGAAGATTGTGACACTGCCTTCGGGTAGTTCCCCACCCAAGAATTTCGTTTCTCCGTCTGATATTACTTTATTGTCTTCTCTCGGCATTGCCTGTACTATACCGTGTACCCCATCAAAACCATTTGTAAGTGTAAATGAAGTAATTAGTCGAACCCAAGATCATTCTAATTACTCTAAGCGGAATGATGTTATTGATTGCATTTTTTCATAATTCATTTTCTGTCCGGGATATAGGAAGCCCACGAGAGTGAAGGTAAGGCGTGATTTTATTTTCTTCACTGTGGCTTGTTATGCATAAGCTGTTGGCGGGAAAAGTGTTATTAAGGACTTAATGGTGATGATATTTTTTCAGTGACAGCTGTCAGGTGGAATCCCAATGGGAAACACTTTGCCACAGGTGAATTACTCTTCATAAATCGTATTCTTCTTAATTGCTTGCCTTGTCTTTCTTTTACAATCTCCTCACAGTCACCTCCTAGCCAAATAACCAATAGATTATGCATGGCTTCTTTATACAAATTTAAATCTCACTTCCCTCCTACAGATTCGAACCTTCTATTTTTAAAGTTATTTTAAAAATAAAAGAAACCCGGATTCAACGAATTCTCAAGTTTTAGCCACCGCTAACCACTTGGTGGAATTCACGTTCACTTACAGTTTAAGAAAAGGAGGCTTGAATATTTTTGCAATTGCAATCAATCGAATCTAAAGGAAAGCTTTATTTTTTTCTGGAAAGCTTTGTTTCCTTTTCTTTAACAGATCCTGTTTTTACTCAATTCTTTTTGCTTAGATGAAAAATATCACCCGATGGTAATTTTTGCAATTGCAATCAATCGAATCTAAAGGAAAGCTTATTTTTTTTTTCAGAAAACTTTGTTTCCTTTCCTATTGTGGTTTTACCAAATTCTTCTTGAATAAAAGAAAATATCACCTGATTAGCTTTTGTTATTGTGGGTTTTCTTATTTTCTTTGCAGCGGGCCAAGATCGAAAGGTCAAGATTTGGGAACCCGGAAAAGCAGATTGTCCAGAATTGAAAGCGACGCTAACAGGATCTGGTGGAAGTATTCTTTGTCTGGACTTCGATTCTAGTGGAACTTATCTTTTAGCAGCATCGCACGATTTTGCTTGTCGTATTTGGACTGTGGATGATGGCCGAATCAGGGTAAGTCCAGTGTAGAATTTTACAGACTCGTTTCCTATATACCCTTGTCAACAACGGATGAGATTTAGTAAAGTTAGAGTACCCAGGAATGCTTTTGTTTTCCTTTGAAGCAGAATTGCTTCTGTTGTTGATAGAGATTAAGGAGGAAACGCATAATTAGGTTGTATTATGATTAAAAGGGACAAGGAGCCCTACATGGTCACCCTTCGTTTCCAAGACCAATATCCTTAGACACGTATAATAATTCAAAAGTCATCTCTCTCCTTCCTTAATTTTCAATGGGAGATAAATCTCTTTTTACTTTTATAACAAAAACAGATGCACGCTCTCTTCACTATTCTCGAGACCAAACAGACTGTGAGACACACTCTCTACGTCCCACAGATTTCTTATAACAAAAATTACCATCCATAATAATAAGTTACGCAACAACAAGCTTCATTCTTCAATACATCCTATGTAAAACCTTACTTGTAATTTAAGTCTTAGAACTAAATACAAAATTCCAAACCATAAAATATTTAACTCTTTCTAAATAATGTCCATCCTAGTTTTCTAAAAAACATTCATAGTTTTAAAATAAGCCCATAGCTCCCGATGCTTCTTTTTTCATTTCAATATCGCCTTCTATGTCTCCTGAATTCATATTTCTGCAATGCCCCGTTGGATTTTTTTTTCTTCTGAATTTCACTTTTCAGAAAGTGTATCTTTTGGATAAATTGATTGTTGTTTAGAAACATGCTCTGAGAAATTACTGTTTAGAATGGGGTGAAATTAGTTTTTTAGAGAGTACAGACGGAAATTAGCTCGAGATTTGTTTGGGAATGGCCGTGTCAGTCAAAAATTGATTCAAGGATTCGTCGTGTCCCCGCGGAAACTAGCTGTACTTGTCTATACCTCTAGGTTGACATGTGACATGTGTCAATTACTCGTCGATTCTAATTAGTTCCTCTTATATTTACATATTTCTCTTCCTGCACGTGGTCTTAGCTTGGTGTCGTTGACATGAAGACTCAATGAAAAATTCCCTTTCAATTCTGTTTCATTCTTATTTTACGCTCAAAGTTCTAATGCTTCCTAATAAATTGTCGTTCCCCATCCCCTCCTTGAGGCACTTCCTCAGAAACCCACCTAAAATACCCATATAAGTAATATTTTATGAACTAAAACAACACTTGACTCCTTAGGAGAAAATATAAATTAATATTAATTAACAATAAATTATCTACGGGTAAAATTAATTAACTGGAGGGTTTAAGTTTGAAGTGTCAGTCAGTCATGTTTGGTTGGCTTTTGTGGCAGAGTCACAAGTCAATTGAATTCCAATTGAATTGATTGGCGGTTTAGTTAGAATCGCTTTACGAAAATTGTCTGTTGAGGGGAAGGTCGTGGTATTAATTTCTTGGTAGGATCCCCTCCTCTTCGCCTTAGAAAAAGTAGCCCACCAATGACAAGGAGAGCAATTTGAAGTCCTAGAACAATTGCTCCGGCACCCAGAACTGTTGATAGATTGATACAAGATGATCTAGTTGGCTCTAAGATCCGTTCAGGTACATCTTCGAGTGTTGGCAGAAGCGGTGGCAGGAATTCATCTTCACCGTCTAGCTCAACTCGAGCTCGAGTTGAACCCCTTTGACCTTCATTAGAACCGGCATTACTGTGAGGGGATTCATCCCCGGTCAATTTTCGATCCCGTTTCTTATCGCCACGGAATCTGTCTGAAATGTGAATTGAGCGGACGAGAAGCATTTCCTCTTGGGGAAGGCTGGAGCTTCTTCTTACTCGGCGGTCGATTGCGTACTCAACACGGATATCTTCTAGTTCATTGAAATCTGCTTCCTCATGGGTAGTGGTGTTCAGGGCACGACGTCTTCGTCGCCGTCCCATGCTTGGAACTTCCTGGAAGAGACCATGTGCATCCTGGACAGGGCAAATGACAGCTTGACACTTGTGTAAACATGGCGTCACTAGGGCTCGGAATTGAACCACCTCTAAATTAATCAACAAACAATTAACGTTTTTGTGTTTTTTGGAACGTCATTTTTGGGGAACAAAAATAGGTTATTATAAAATCACAATGTTAAATAATTACTTCCTAAGAATGAACTGTTGATATCTAACCTGAAGTTGGAAATTTGAAGGCGTCAAAATGAGAAAGGAGGGCCTTTTGGTCGTCAGGTGCTCGTGACAGGGGTCCCATTATTCTTTGGTCAGTGGGGCAGCCCTCTCCGTCGAGTAGCATGATCTCTGATCCGTCGACGCCATCCATAGCAACTAATTCTCGCACGAAGATGTCGTACGGGCTATTAGGATCCATGATTTCAAAGCGGAGTGCAAGTGGATCCCCAACCTGAGATTTTGAATGTAAAATCGTAGGCATTAGTACGAATTAAAATTGAGGTGAATTATAATGACCGTCAATTTTTGGATGGTGGGGTTATGACTTGTAATTGTATAGTAAATTGTCTGACCTGTGCGGCTGCGGTGGCCTCTCCTCTTCGATCTGTGACACGCATTGCGACATTTGGTGAATCTACGATGCTTTCTTGGGCCATAGAATGCTTCAAGTCCCCAACGACACCTAGGTCAACTTCGTTCGAAACTGACTTGTTTGTGAGGTCATACTGACAGGCAACTAAAAGGCCCATGTCAGACGCCGTGACGATTTGATCATGATGTTGGAGAATTACCTGTTGAAAATATTAGAATTAAAAGGGACATTTTGGGTGCAGAATCATGAAGTATACCGTTAAAGACCGAAAGAGGAAGGATTGCGATTTCTTAGATGAAAGAATGAGAGATTTGTGGGATAATTTGTCTTATTGTGGTTTTCACGGCGGATTGGATTTAGAGGGATTTCTGACAATACAATGATTTTGCAGATTCACCCAATTTTACTGGGAGCAGAACTTTTTTTTTGTAGTGCGGCAGCTTTAGCAAATTATCTTACATAATTGTGACATTTTATACATCTTGATGTCTATTAAATGCGGAATGCGTGAATGTTTTTGAGTAAGACGTTTTGAAGTTGTCATTTTTAGAATTCTAACTCTTTTTCCCTAAGCCTTGCCTACCTATTCCCCAAACTATGAAAACAATTTAGAGGTGCTATAATTTCAAACTTTTTAATAGAAATGTCGTGTCAGAACTAATTGTAAATAAATGTAAATATTACTGAAAATGCCACATATTAACCGGATTTAAAATTTTTAAATTCTTACCTCCGTGCTGTATCTACCCATCGTCTCCCTTTGGACTCCGCATTCGATATCCGTGTAAGGAAGTCGCAAAACAAATTCGAGTGAATTAGTGACATCAACTGAGCAACTGTTCGGAGCTCCCTTGGCGTACAGTTTCCCTTGGAAGATTTTACTTGTTCTCACCGTGGCCAACATGTCACCTGCTCTGCAGTCGACACTCACATTGTAACAGGAGGCCAATTCTTTGGTAACTCCGCCTTTGAATTGGAATGATTAATATTAATAATTGATTAATTAATCAACTGTTGCGAAGAGCAGTTTAAGACTTTACCAGGAACTGCTAGAAAAGGATCTCGGATTTGCGTCAATGTTATTGATGAATGGTGACTCAAGCGACAAACTTGAGCTCCAGTGGCATTGTAGTCAAATGACTGGCATCGAAACGCCGTTCCCAGGCACAAGTTTCTATTTAAAAATTAGGGCACTTTTGTAAATCAAAGTATAACATCGGTTCTGCAGTTTAGCTATTAAAGTTTACTGCTATTGTAAACCCAGTTCTCAGTTTGACAACAGTTTATATCTTTTTTAAAGATTTTGTTAGTAGCGAATTATCGTAATTTCGAATGATGTCCTGATTCTTGTGAACTACAAAAATACTGATGTAAGACGGCAACTTTCACTGGGAAAACCTGTAAAGTTGGGTCTAAAAATTTGTTGTTAACAATAATACCCGAAACCGAACGCGGTTTTTGTCTTTACTTTAACAAAAAATCATTTGCATAGGTCGAATTGTTGAATTGAATTGTGAAGGGTCGTAAAGCTTTCGAGTTTTATAAAGACAAGATTACGATCTGGAGAAATTAAAGGGGTGTGATAAGTACCACGACTTAAATTTTAATTGCCTAATTAATTTGAATTTGGAGTCAAATTTTTATAATCCTGATATCATGCACTTCTACCTCGAATCTTTTTGTTGAAGAAAAATAACAAAGAAATAAGGTTCTTCCATCTTATGATTTCGTGATGTGTGACTTTGATTGGCTGACTGAGTGAGCGCCAAAGAGAGTCAATTTACCAATTCTTAATTCACTCTTCTTGTCTTTGAGAGGCTTATAAGTGGCAGGTGGGATTGGGATCAGATATTTAAATTGACAGGATTCTACTTGAGACCACTTGAGAGTAAGGAAATGATTGGCCGCCGAAGCTCACTACTCGCTTATGTAAATCGAATCGATAACTATTTTTCTTTCTATTACTCTACTTAAATCATACCAAATCCGAATAAATTGGCAATTTCGGATTGACAATTTGTACTTTTTGATCTTTAAGATATGAAATTACTTACTTGCAATCTGTTTCTGAACCAACTTCCTGGTAAACGGCATCCACGGTTTTGAGAATCTTTCCTTGAAGGGGCTTAAAGTCACAGAGTTTGTTGGGGTCATTGATACAATTTGATTCCATATAGTCAGTACCATTTGCTAGTTCAATCGCGTTGAGACTTCCAATTGAAAGGCGATCCATGTCAGACAACAGACAGTCACCGCTACTCTTGCTAAACATGGCAGATCTAACGTAACAAAAAACAGGAATCATAAAATATACAGAAAATACTAATTTTTTTTTAATTAGCAGGAGAAACAATAATAATAAATTGTTTGGGGTAGGACAGAAATCCATTAATGAAAAGTGCATTTAATTGCGAGGTAGGTTTGGGGCGGGCCAAGGCGTTGAATTATGAGTTAGCGGATGCTGGAGATAAAAGCTGAAGTTGAAATGTTGTTTATGAAATCTTTATGAGATCTCCTCCTTCTTGTAGAATATTTTTTGGCATGGACTTGTATGAATTGTTACTAACTACAAACGAGAGAAAATGAAGAATTTGATTTTTATATTTGAGTAATCTTGGAATTTGTTGAGATTTGATTGGTCTATTCGTCTCTTCTTGGATGGTGAAGGTGTCAATGATCTGTGAGTTTTCTGGTTTCCCATCCTCTCTTCCTCGCTTCTGCATTCTTGGATCGAAGATGTAAGTCCGGCAAGTTAAGGTGCTTAGAAGTGGTTGTTGGTGTTGGTGTTTGGTTTGGAATTGAGTTTGTTTAGTGTAATGGAGGATAATTATGATTTAATGAGGGTTCGAGAGGGAAGGCGGGGCTGAGTGTGGCCAAACAGCCGAAAACTCAGATCTTAATCATCGTCTTCATCTAACTTGCGTGTGACTCTCGTCTTCAGTGCTTTAGAAGCATGAAGATCAAGAATGAGGACACGCTGGAAGAATTAGTTGGAAATTGTTAAGAAATGTACGAGTTTGTTGAAGGAAAAAGGCAAGACGTGATGAAAAATAGAAAGTTAGCGCCTTGAGCCATGACTGCTCTTTTAAAATTTCAACAAATTTTATCAAATTTAGAAGGTGCCAGAGGTTTCATCTAACTTGCGTGTGACTCTCGTCTTCAGTGCTTTAGAAGCATGAAGATCAAGAATGAGGACACGCTGGAAGAATTAGTTGGAAATTGTTAAGAAAGGTACGAGGTTGTTGAAGGAAAAAGGCACGACGTGATGAAAAATAGAAAGTTAGCGCCTTGAGCCATGACTGCCCTTTTAAAATTTCAACAAATTTTATCAAATTTAGAAGGTGCCAGAGGTCGATTTATGTTTTTCTTTCTCACCTCCGGGGAGGTCAAGAGTGGATTCATTGTTTAATGCCGGCATGTAAAATGATAAGACGTGTTGAATGTGATACAAAAGAAACTACCTCCGGGGAGGTCAAGAGTGGATTCATTGATTAATGCCGGCATGTAAAATGATAAGACGTGTTGAATGTGATACAAAAGAAACTTTAAACTTGATTTTTTTTTAAAGCGTAGAGAACCGTATATAATTTGTGATGTTTTGATGTTGTAATTTTTGGAATTGCAAGTTTTGTGGTAAAGACTAAGATGTAAGAGATACGGATGCTGGACTTGGAATGGGTTTCTTATAAAAACCGGATTCACTCTATTGTTTTCTACTTCATATCTTTTTTGTTTTCTTGGGTTTCAACTGTACTTGTGTCCACTAGGCAGGCGGAAGTGGTGGAATTTTCAGAGATTGAGCGAGGAATGCATCCTCATTTATTTATTGGAATGTGAGAAAGAAAGAAACTTGGGGTCAAAGTCAATTAAAGAGCTCTGGGTCAACGTCCACTATGGTCTGGCCCAGGACTCGTGGTTTAAAGTTTATGGGAAGATGGTGGCAGAATTTAAGTTGTCACTTATTCTGTCCTCCCCGAAAGATTTTTCCTCAGTAATTAAAAATGTCTTTTCTCCTTTGTCATTTCCCAAGAGCACAAGAAGATTCTGTACCAATGTTGGGAGGAGTTGGAAAGAATCAGGTTTGATTATAATTATGTTTGATAAGGAGTTGCAAATTGTTATGGGAAAGTCATTGTTATTTCAAGGAAGGGAACATATTTAAAGGGTGGGGAGTGTTGACCTGTTGGCCCTAGGACGTCCCAAGAGTTAGAATAATTAATTGAGAGACTAATTCCCGGCGGGTGGGGGGTAATAGTTGAGTCATGGTCGCTTATTATGAAGGAGATTGAGAATGAATTGGTGATCTGATGACTGTGATGATGAATGTGGGTGATGAGTTGTTTTTCTTGACTGCCATTTGAATTAGATGATGGGGCGGAGGATTTGTAAGAAGGTGGGGAGATTAATTGTTGGTTAGTGATCCGGTGGATGTTAGCGGGTTCTCTTCCTTCTTTTCAGAATCACTACTTTGTAAAAATAAAAAAAAAGGAGGAAGGTCTGACCTTCTTTTTTGGTTTTAAAGACTTTGAAAAAGAAAAGATGAGCTTTGGTGATTCCATTGTCCTTTGAAATCTTTTTTTTTCCGAGACAGTTTGGTCAGAATCCTCCTGACCTCCTCCCCCGCCCCCAAACCTGATGCTCAAGTTAGAAAGGGAAGAAATCATTGTTTGTGGTGGGACTTTGGTGGGAATTGATCCAATTCTTTGAATACTTAAGAAAGATTTTACTACCTGGCTAAACTTTTCTCATGCATTTTGATTTAGAGATGAGAATTTGTTGTTTTAGGAATGTTTTGTGTAACTTATTTCATGGGAAACATTTTTCGAAGTAGGAAAGTTATGAGATTTTTGATAGATTTTGATAGAGATTAAGGCCAGAATCGCTACATCATAATTTTGTAAGACTTAGACAAAGGCGTCGGAGCGACTCTTCCGCTTCCCTGGTCAATTTCGGAGACACGCGAGAGGAAGACAGAAATTTCAGGTAGTAGGAAGAAGAATTTCAATTTTTGTTTTTGCAAGGAACGTTACGTTACATGGCCCATGCATGGGCGAAAAAGGGTATTCTTTTATGGTCGTAAGTTTGGCGTCGCTTATGAGGCGACGTTGTTAGCGGTGACTTAGACAGTGCAAGTATGAAATTTTGAAGGTGTGAATAAATGCTTCAGGGAAGTGGTTAATTCTAATTGGCTAATTTATTTAAAGAGGAAGAGTTGTCTTTATTTACCTGCAGACAAAGTCGCGCTCTGCTAGACAAAGTTCCATGCAAGCGGCCCTTGAGCCCGTCTTCCTTTGCTTCTTGGCAATTTGATTGATGGAAGCCTTAAGCCGGTAGTCAGGAACCCTTTCGTAGTCCCAAGCCCTTTCGCAATGACTACTTAAACATACTTTCTGTGCGTAGAGAGTAAATACTGGAAATTGGGATGAACTAAGGGCACCTGCAATTCAAATAAAAAAAAATTCAATTGAAATTATTGGACCTTGAGGTCAAGATGCTAGAGAAAAAGAGGAAAGAAAATTTCCATCACGCTCAGGTTTTCTATTTAAGGCTCATCAAACCCGATTGATTCAATTAATGACGATAATTATTTTAAAAGAATTATAATTTCAGTTTATCCCATTTAGTAAGGGCAAAGGACCGGAAGCTTTGAAATTATTAATGATTGTTTTGATCTGAGAAATTACAAGGAGTTGTCGAGCGTAAGGGTATGGGCTTTACACCTCCAATTGAAAGTGAGACAACCGTAACTAAACTAGTCGGAAATTGGAAAAGTTACGAAAATTAACACAACTATTTAATCCATCAATTTTGCTACGAGAGGTTCACATAAAAAAATAACTACGGACATAATTTTGTTATACCAATGTAATGTATTTTTAGAATTAATTATTGTTGAGTTAGGAGCAGGTGTGTAAGTAGGGCTTTGCTCGTGCATCGCTTGCTTGGCCGATCGTTAAGTGCGTTTTGAACTTGGGCAGATGTGATATTTGGTATTTCATAGTATGATTGAGTGTCAGTGGAGTAGAAAGAATGGGCTGAAGTGGACTTAGACGGTGAATGAATTGGGACACTGACAGGTGGACATGGACACGGTGTCCGGTGGGTGTCTTTTATGCGTATTGGCACATGACAAGAATTGGACCATATCAGATCATCTTTGGCATTAGTGTCTCACTCAATTTCAATTCTTGTCCAAGTGGGCCGACGCCAAATGTTCTTTTCTATCCATATTACTTATTATTGGAATAATGAAGTGGAATGGCTGGCGGTGTCAATTTCATCGATCGTGAAAATTAAATTAAGGGCAGGGAGAAGTTCTGGGTCAGAACTAATTGACAAGGTGTCCTAAATTTACTCTACTAATTAGAATAAGCATATATAGCCTGTTTTGATTACTGCGTCTCTCTATTCTTGTTTGAAGAAAGCTAATTAGGTAGCGACAGAATGACATGCGTCATTCTGACTTTTCATTGGACCTTTCTCAAACTTCGTAAGTTACACGGCGTAACAATAACTTTTGTGAATCCTAGAATTATGGTGGTTTTTGATGAATGGTGTGCGTAAGCTCGAGGTGGGTGCCATGGAATTGGTCACTTGGACATTGTATTAGTGCTCATTATGTCATTCTTTTCTGGTTTCATTCAAATTTAAAATATTCTTGGGACTATGACAAGGTGACAGAGGGGTGTAAGATTGGCTACGTTGTTCCTCTATGACTGACATGCGATGGGTCAAATATGGACTGAATCGAATCTCTAGGGAATTCATTGAGTTCCGTCTAACGGATCTTCGGTGGGCCTCAACTTCCCCTTCCTTTTGGCCTCCATGATCTAATAGTAAAGAACTCCCACCTCCTTATGGACCTGTCTCTAATTAATGAGGAACAGGTGGAACACAACTACAGAATCCTACTTTCAACCGTACAATTGGATTCTTACTTCTCCCTGAGTCATCCTCATTCTACTGCATTGCCAACGGGACTCTACCCGCCCACAATCACGGACACAAAAGGACCTCCGACACTCAATTACCAATTAATACAATTCAATTTAACCATGGGTGGAGTAAGTCTGTGCCAGGAATAGCTTCAGCTACTTACCCTATTGTACAGGGAATTTTCACCTTATAAGTTGTGTACAGTAAACTTTACAAAAAAAAAATACCTGGTCGATGATCGGAATCTGCTGAGAAGAGGACGCAGAGTCCGGTTTCATAATTGGCTGCACGGCAGCTGCTGTTTAGTCGACACGCTTCCAGACAATCAGCTAGCATAAGTGTCCCAGGCTGAGAATCTAGGAGGTCAATGGGTGAGCTAAATACGAAGCCAGTCACGAGTTCAAAACCTGTATTTTCGGGTGTGCAGTCGAAACGCGGAACCGGGGCCTGATTGCTGGATAGCTGTTGGCGGAGACTAAGGCCAAGGAGAGGTCGTAGGCCGGCTGAGAGGGCTGAGGGTCGTTGAGATGAGACTAGGGTTGCCAGAGCTAGGACGGCGACCAGGGTCATCCTTCTCCATGACCCCATCCTGTAAAAAAAAGAAAGAAAAGCTTTAGGATTTGAGGTGAGGAATTGTTGAGATTTCATACTTTTAAATGCTGGTATAATCCCCATTAGCCATTTGACTCAATTCTGATTGATGTTTGAACGATTAGAGAGGATCGAGTTGTTGGAGATTTACTAATTGATTCTCAATTTTCTGTTTACCTCATCGCATTTCACGTTTGATGAGATTATCTAACTTTTATGGTCATTGACTTAAAGACCTTAGAGGAAACAGGACTTTTAAGTGAGTCAGTTGGAGAAACAAAAAAAAATCTTTGCAAAAAATTGGATTGATGACCTTTTAACTTTTCTGAGACGTTTGTCTTTGTCTGGCGTCTTTGTTGCATGGGAAGATTTAACCCTTTGAGGTGAAGTTGAAAAGGAAGGTAATTACGGAGAATTTCATGAATTTATTCCCTTGTTTGGACAGTGAAAATGAATTATTAGTAATTTATTTTATTTCCTTTTTTCTGCGTTTCTGAATTTTTGCAAGGTGTGGATTCTTAAGAAACGCTTGGAATGTGTGAATCTAAGTTAAGTGTGGGTAGAATTGTTGTGTGTTGTGAGATGCGTGATGTAATGAGATGATGATGATGTAAATTTTGCTGATGTTCCGTTTGACTGAATGGGGAACAGCCCTTTTCTTTCCTTCAATTTATTCTTTTCCTACGATCCAAGTTGGAAAAATGTTTTATACAATAAAAAAAAATGACGTTTGATTCGGTTCAATTCCTCTTTGAGAAGCGGAAGTAAAATTCTTGCATCTTAGATTTTGGACTCTGGGCTCGTGTGGGTCAAAGGTCGGGTAAATTGTATAATTTTGAGATTGAGTAGGTCATTGCATGCTGGTGGTCCATCTTCTATTCTTTTTTCAAAATGGGGTCACATCGATGTCACTGGTGATTTATGGGGAGGGAGCCAGTGGAGCAAAGAATGGTCAGTCAGTGAGCACCGTTTGATTTGACTTTGGAAGTGATCTCGTCATCGGCCAAAGTGTGAGGGTGTCCATTGAGTTGTGTCTGTTGGTGTGATTGTGTGATGAATGTGTTGTAATTTCTGGATGACAGGAGATCTCATTCTGCCTTCGTCATCGTGCCAACAAAGCCCTTCCACCAACCAACCGTAATTGCAGGATGACTTGATTCACTTCTTTTCTTTTCCTTTTGGATTCCATTCCTCAACCTAAAACCGCACTTGTCAAATTTTTGGAAAGGTCTGAGTAAGACGGAAACTCAATCTTTTTCCCACTGTAAAACGTAGTTCCACGGATGATCTTTCTACGTTTCTTCCATATTTTCAATGATGTTAGCATCGGCGTTGGTTACAATTCATAAGGAAACTGGATTTTAGAGGAAGTTTGTAATTCAACTCATTACAAGCAGCCAATGACACTTTCAGAATTCTGGATTGTGAATTCTGACCTGTGCAATACAATTATGACGGCCTCGTAGTACTTGTCTCCTGAATTTTAGCCTAACCTAACCCCAAGTCCAAGTCAAGTCCCGGTTGGAAGTATAATTGAAACCAGTTTGACTTCACTTTACAAAGCGTTTTTATGTAATGAACTTAAGAAAGGCCGTGGCAAATTGTTTACTCATGCGCCTTACCTACAAATCCTACAACACCTGCCGCTTCAATTGAATTATTAACTTGATAATTTGAAAGTTGTAAAAATGAGCAACGATTTTTTAGTCAGAAGGATTAAGTGATTCAATTGAAATCTTTATTTGAGCGTACTTTGTGAGATGAATATGTTTATGTCGGCTTTAGAATAATAAAATTTTGTAACAAAATTTTTGTTTAGAGAAGTGTTGTGAGGAGATAGAGGAAGTGTTTGGATTTTTTAAGGTAGTTCCCATGATTTGGGCCCTAAACCTCAGCGGAATACAATTAAGGAGGTAAGAATCTTCGTGGAATGTGAGTGTGGTGTACTGGCGTGCGAGGAAGGAAAGAGAATCTGTAAAGGAATTTCTTGGGATTATGGACTGTTTTGCCGGCAACTACAAAGGCTGACGATGAAGATCCGATGGAAGTGTTGGAAATAATAGGAACTCTACAAATCACTTCCCGTAATTCCCTCCCCTTCTACACACTTCTGGTTATCCCCTGCCATCATCTTTAGGATATGAGGATTTAAGGTAGAAAATGTATAGATTCAATCTTTGAGGTATGAAATGATGAAAATGGGAAGAAGATTCCGCTTTTTTTCCTGACTGACGGCCTTCTTCCTTCCGCAAATTACTTTTCTAGAATAGAGTGTGTGTGAGTTATATAGGAGAAAAGAAAGGGTTAAAAATGATTGGGATCTTCCCCTCTGGAAATGTGGTTACAAAATGGACCGTAATTTATTATTATTAACTAGATTTCCGCTTTTAAATTGGGACGACTGACCTTTACTGCAGGAGGGGCTATGCGAATTTTATTTCTAAATTATTTTGGAATGGATATTTGACTCAGGCAGTTGTCTTAAAGATTCAAAAACTCTGAACTTTCTCCAAGAATTGCTCAAAAATATTTGAAATACTTGAAGAATAATTTCAAGAATATTTGAAATTGCCAAATTTGCAAAATTTATGGCATATCTCTTTGTCGAAAAATTTCTCTTATAATTCGGTTTATCAAAATTAACGTTTTAAATTATGTTATTATTAATACTATTTTATGTGAAAATTGTCAATCTATGAAGTCTTGCTCTTTCTGCAATCTTTTTCACGATTTCTAAGAAATGAAATCTAATGTTTGCCAAAAGTAATTTAAATAATTTGACTCGGGCTTTACCTGAGCTTTGAGCCGGTGTGTATTAAAATCCGAGAAAATTAGAATTTAAGTGTTAACTCTGAGCACTTTGCTTAAGGTGTCACTTTGTAAGAGCTTGGTGAGAAACTGTTTGTTATTTAGTGTTTAGTTGATTAGTTGTTGTGTATTGGCTCCTGTCTCGGGATGTACTGAGGTGGGATGAAAGCGGTCCTTTGGTTTTTGATCCAAGATCCTGTCTTGAGAACAGTTAGAGATAGATTGGCTCTAGCAAAGAAGATGCGATTCGGAGTGAATTTTCACTTCTCACTTCTCCACAAACTAATAGCACCGTGGCCACCGTGGATGTGGCATCTTCTTCATACATATTAGTTTGGTGGCACTGGCACTACACCTGGCAGTATGTAACAGTATGCAATTGGCAAATAGGAAATAGGGAGGAGGGTGAAGGGAAAAAAGGTGCAATTTCTGGTTCTTTTGCTGGTCAGTTCCTCTGGCATTGAAGTTCGTTGTTTGTGGTGGTCTTGCAATCTTCTTCTTGGCATATTCTGTGTATAAAAGACATATTAGTCAGTTTTTTGCACAAGAATTTGCCATAGCCTTGGCGCTTACCTTGTCTTTTTGGAATCGGTTGATGGACAGGCCGTTGCCCTCTCACCCAAACGCCAAAAACCCAAAGATCCAATCGCACCGGATTCCAACTTAAAAAACTTCTTACGATCTATCTTTTCTTTCCGCTCCGCTCTTCTTTTTTTTTTCACTTTTCAGAATTCCGTAGGCAATCTCCAAAGAATCAGAGTCAGGAACCGAAGAGATTTGATGGACAATCATTTATGCAAGGTCTTCTGGTTTCTTAAGTTCAAGGAATTCTTTTTCGAGAATTCACTTTTTCGAATTCACTTTTTTCAAATACAATTTTGGGATAAGTAACCAATAATTTTGTTCAATTGGCTTGGCTTTGGCTCATCGAATTTAAAATATAAGCATAAAAAATACAACTGCGATCATTACATCTGTAATATTGAGCATTCCGATTAATTGCAGAAGTTTAAATTGAAATTTCTTTTCTATTGACAAGTACAATTTAAGAAGATTTATGTTTTCTTAGGGCATATTTTTGTAAGCCATAGTGGAAATTTGAGTTCGATTGTATTGTTCAGAAGCAGCTTTTGCTATATTTCCAGTGCAATTGGCATCGAAGACGTAATCAAAATTAGAGGTTCTCGTGACCCACAATTGGGATTTTTAGGGGCAGTGATAAACGGTGCGGTGGTGGGTCCAAGTTTATGTGAGTTGGTTTGGAACTAATTTGCGAGGCGCGTTTGATTAGATTGGAGGTAGTTCTATTGTTGTCACCAAAACCGTCCCATCTCACAGAGTGACAAAAAGTCATCCAACTCAATTGTCAAGAAAATGCTCAATAATTGAAGCGGAGACAGAGTGGACTTTGGCTCTTTTTCGTCACCTCATCTCTTCTCAGAGGAGGCCACAAGAACTACTGACTCACAAACAATCACAATCAGATTCAGAGAGATTCAAAAGGAAAGAATGGAATGGACTCAAATGGAGTCAAAGTGACTTTTAAAAAGTCATTTCATGATTAAGATTAGCTAACTGCATTTTACTATCTCTCCTACCACCTCATTTTTCTATTCAAATTTTCGAAGAAAAGAGATCTCCCATTTCTTCCCTTGATTAATTCCCTTAATTTTTTTTAAATTTAAAATCCTTGAAATGTGATTCTAATATTCTAAAATTCTCATTGGCATGTAGAGCAAGTGTCATATCTGACAGATTAAATTTGCAAAATGTAACTTGTCCATAAATGTAACTTTGTCTTAGGAAATGACAACAATTTCTTAATCAACGTAATAATGATGCATATAAGTTAATGGGAAGTCAAGTGCTTCAACTTTTGTTTTTTTTTGTTGGAAGTTGGCATTTTGTAGTGACTTAATCGCTTTACTGGATCTCTGGATGATGAGATTATTAGGAAAGTGTAATTAAGAGCACAAGTCAGGAAAACTTCCGTAGTCTTCAGATTTTTTCACGTAATAAAAAAAAACTAAGATGAAACTGACACTTTTAGGAATTAGGAAATGGGAAAGGAACAACTGTGCTTTTACCGAAAGTCTTCATGTTTTAGCTTTTTTTTCCGTTTTTTTCTAGGAAGATCTTTCAATTTTTATGAATTTTATTTTTGGCAAAAGACAGGGGTAGGAGGATATTTGAGTGATAGAAATGATACATTAATTAATTTGAAGAAAGATTAAGATTTGTTTGGAGAGGAAAAAGATGAGAGCTTGAGATTTTTATTTTAAACTTCCGACTCTTTATGATTCAGAATCTGTTTTTAAATGGAAGCAGATGAACGGAAGATGTAAGAGAGATGCAAGTGGAAGAATCCAATTACATGCTCAATTCTTCCTTTCGTTCTTGTCCACTGAGCATGGCAATGGCACCCACATTGATTCATTGATTCATGCGAATTATAACCCTATCAAGCAGTTTTTTTTTCATTTAATTGTAATTTACCGCTACCTAACATATGAAATTAAAATGAGAATGACCTGTACCTTGGGTCAGGTCATGAGAATGTGGAAGTAAGAAAATACCAATGGAAGGAAATGCTGTCAGAAAGGGTTTGGGCAGATGAAAAATGAGTGAGTGATTAGTGGAAGATCGTTTTGTTGGTTGTACTAATTAAATACGTGTTTACCTAATACATAAATGCGCAATACATTTCCTGGTAGAGTGGGAAGAGGGAAGATCCCAAGCAAAGATGCTGTCTAATTTGTCATCAATCAAATACTTAAGTGCTTCCGCTGGAAGAGGCATTTTACGACTGTAAACTTCATAAATTGCAGGGTTTGTGAACACTTTTTAGTCTAAAATTATAGTTAACCTGAAAGTGATAATTTGCGCTTGCACAATTGCAGCGCATTCCAAAATTTTATACACACACTGTGTATACTGATTATTATAAACTATGTATACTGATTTAAGATATGTTCTTTGAGAAAATTTTTTTTAAAAACATTTTTATTAAAATATCAGAGAATAACTGCGAATCTGAGCTGAATTGTTGAACTTACTATTGTGATTTAGGAGACGATTTTCATAATTGAATTCCACCAATGAGAGGAGTGGCTCTATCAAAAGGTGGAATGAAGACTTAACTTTTCATTACGCTAATTGAAAATGGCATCAAACTTTGCTTTTGTCTTCGAACCCAAAGATCCAGTTTTTTGTTTATTTGGTTTTTTTTTTCTTCGTAATTTAACGAGCCGGTGGTTTCATTAAAACCTTACATTTTGTCATTTGATTTATCAAGATTCCAATTAATTTTAAGCTGGAATTGGAATTCATTAGAACCTCAGGTCGTTGTATTACGCTGCCAACTAAGATAGTAAATTATGGTCAGTATGGGTAATCCGCATACAATACAGTTGTTTTAATGCTCAATTATTTCTCTGGAATTTATACATTTTATTTAAATTTTCAACCTGTCTAACGTCTTCAGAATCGGATTTTTTCGTATTTGAGCATGAAGGGCGTAGATTTGGAATGATTCTTAAATGCTGTTTGTTGAGCTATAGAGATTTGATCTGATTTTGATTTTTTAAGTGGTTTATAGAGTGTGTAACTGGATCTAATGATCTTTTAAAAAGGACAGAGACTAATGGGCCGAAATCTTTTTCACCTTACTTTTTACAATCAACGTAAAGGTAACGTAATGATAACGTAAAAAGTCCTCTTTACACATCGTGTTCTTTGGGTCAGAATTTGTGACATACAGGCATTTCACCTATGACCTATCCAACTTTCTCAATGGTCAAATTCACTTGGTTTTAGACAAGTTAGGTAATTTCTGTGGCTCTAAAATATTGACTCGAGATCATAAATCCAATTTCATATTTTGTTAGTTGCGTGGTAAGCAGGGATTCTGTTAGAAGGGCAACGGAACTCTGGACCACAAGGCTCTGGCTACTCCGGTCTCACTGTGGGTGTTGGTTGTTACTTCACAAAATCTAATTGTGAAGTAACACTCTTGAGGCTTTTGAAGATATTGACACTTGAAGATCAATCATAAATGGGGAATTGGAATTGGTTCTTGAATTTTCCCACTACTTTTTGATTATTGATGATGGCGGAAGGGGAAACTATGGAATGGTTTCTGTTAATGACCCATTAAAAAAATAGACTTCCAAAGGAAGTCTCTCTTCCCTTTGGAATTTCACCGGCCTAATAACGGAACTCTCACACGTCCACGTAACGTTCTCCAAGCGATTCGACCTTTAAGTTGAAGGGGAATCACGCAAAAGTATTGCGTCCATTCTGTCGTGTTAAGAAATTCTTGCGGGACTCGCTTCCGCTCTCATCAACTGCAAATCGAGAAGAAGGTTATGTTTTTTTTAGATTGGGACGGGACATGGAATTCTTAGGTTGAGGGAGTTTTAGTTATAATTTCCCACCTCCATTAACACCTTGAACCCATTGACCAAATGAAGTTGAATGTCACACTATCCTAGGAATTAATTATTAAGTTCTCACGAACAGAATTGTTAATGCTCACATCTAATACCACATAACATAATAACATAATCCCATCACCTAATCAAACCTAGAAATTAAGAGCAACCAACGGAACTCTTGCATTTTTCAATGTGGAATTTTTCAAATCTTAGAGCTGATGCATAGGCGATTAAAAGTGTCACCTGCCGTCCGCACCTCTTGTCGACACGACATGACACTTTTTTGAAGTCTACGTAAGGCAAGATTAATGGGTACTTGAAGCTTAAGGGATTTCAAAGAGGATAGGGTCAAGGGATTATGTCATCAATTGGGTCAGAGACTTTGGCTTGGTGGCCTAGAGCATGTTCACAATTCTTCACCTTCTAATTTTCTCCCGACAAACAACGTCGCGTCAAATTGGTCCAAATTTCGAACAATAAATTCCTTAACTTGGAATAGTTTAGTTTGAAGTTCAAAGTTTGAACCCTTGAAATTATTCGGGAAGTCCTAGAACAATTTGTTTACGGCACTACGGCAGTAGAAGGAATTTCCAAATGGAGGTGAAATGGATGAGCTTTTGGGCATGGGTGGAGCTAAGGGATGAATGTGCGACTGATTGAAGAGAACATTGTCTTGTTAAGCATTGACCTTTGACCTTTGGGGGCAATAAAGACGACATGGATCTGACGTAACGCCCAATTGCTTATTTTATGATGTCTGTGTCCAATTGTAGTTTTTCTAACAAATGTCAAGGTGTGAGAGATGAGTGATTCATTTGGGTACTTTTTGGAAATTGCCGTTAGAATGAAAGATTCTGAGATTTACGAATTGTGTCTGTGTGAGTGGTCGGTCGGTCGGAATGACCATGAAAGGGAAGGAAGTAGCAATTAGTTTCCTCTCCACCATATTTGCGGCTTCTGATTGGTTCTGCCTCTTGAAAAATCCTAATGATCCGAATGTTTTACAAATTATTAGGCAATGATCAAGAAGTTGAAGAGCGAGTAAGGACGAGGAGTAGTAGTAGTACTTGCGTAAAAGTACTGAAACGTACAGTGATACTCTGCTCAAAAACTTGCTTCAATTTCTGCATGACCTTTCAAACTTCTTTTTGCTTCTTTTTCTGAGCAATTTTTTGCCCTTGTAATAAAACTGCGGAGAGTTACAGGACTTTTTTTTTGTCTCGGGAATTGTTGGACTGTGAATTTCTTTTATTTCCTGCGAATGAAAACGGAATTTATTCGGTAGCAAAAGTCAGAGGGTTGTGAGTAAGAACGAGTCAATTTGTCTTCCCTAACATTCGCAAACATGCTACTTGAGATATCTTAATATTTGATGTGTTGTAATTAAGTTAATGGCGATTTTAACTGTTACAGTAATTATTAAGCATTTATTAATTACTGACGGGAAAGCATTAATTGTATTCTTGGGAGAATTTCACGTTAAATTTCCAATTAAATCTTATGTGCACTTGTTGTTCGCTTGAAAAACTTTTGAAACATTTTGCAAAAACTAGAAATGTTCCTTTTGAAATTTGTTGAATGTTTGAATGACAATCATCATTTTTGTGGTACCATAAATCAGGAAATTGTCTCTTGTGGGGTCAATTTATTTCTTATTTCTTTTCCGGGTTTTGTTTTGTCTTTTTGGTTGACCTTGACCAGTATCCAAATTGTGACTTTCTTCCTCAATTTTCTCTTGTTCGATTTCGATTTGCATTTGCTCTTGCTTCTTCGCTCGTAAATCCTCATTTAGTTTCTGCTGTTTTCGTCTTGCTATCCCTCGTACAGTTTCCCTTATGCTCCTAGAAAATGAATCCGAAACATTATCATAAAATACATACGTAGCAAAATTATTATTAAAATTAAAGTATTTGTTTTAAAGCATAATGAAAGCTGGCTGTCATAAATAGAAAATCCTTACATCCGTCGTCGTTTCTGCTTGTCGCCTTTGTTGAGACTGAATTGAATTTCTTTAAGTTCATGTTCGGCTTTTAGTATTTCTTCGGCAGTGAAATTTTTTAGAAACCGTGCAGGATATTTTGACCTCAGAATATCATCCTTATTAACAACGACACTGGATTCCATTGCCGGAATAGGTTGATGCGTACCTTCGGGAATCTTCTTGTACGTAAAGGCTTTGGGCTTCTTGGACACATATTTCTTCCAGTGTAGGGCGGTGACCCCAAACGTGTCATCCAATACCAGCTCATGTTGCTCACGATCCTTGATTCTGTTAAAGAGAAGTCGCTTTTCGAGCTGTTCTAGGCGTAACTGGGCCCTCAGCCACGAGTCTTCCCAAGGATCAATCCGAGCGAAGAGCCCTTTTTCTCGCTGTTTCTGGAGGTAGCGGAACTTTGGTTTCAAGTTTTTCCTTTTGTTTCGATTATAGAAAGTGATGCTGTCAGGTAGAATTGGATGCACTTTGGATTTCTCCTCTAATGCTTGCTTTTCCAGGAACTTATTAATCCATGACCTACAAGGCTTAAGCGTTAGGGCATCCAGAATCCAGAGGACGCTCCTACGAAACGCTGGAAAGTTTTTCCAAAGCAACCACCCGAGGCCAAGTACAAGGAACCAAGGAAGGATGATGAAAATACAACATCCGAAGAAGCAATACTCACAGCATCCTCTTTCTTCCTTGGTTTCTTTCATGGGTTTTAAAAATGGTGGCTCTGTGCCTGTCATTCGACTCCAAAGTATTGGTGGTGGAGGAAGAGACTGCAATTAAAGTTTTAAATGTTACACATAACAGGGTCATTGGTCAATTCTGTTATTTTAGATTTGGTTAATAACCTCGTGAATAAAGTAGTCCATAATTAGATCGTCGAGACCAAGGAGCCATCGCCTTTTAAATTGTTTGATACAAGTGATGCGTCTTCGTGCTTGTGTAGCTTTCTCGTGATCAATTGCAAAGAGAATGAACGTCTAGCAAATTTGTATGAACAGTGTTAAGTAATTCATTAGCGTTTGTATTTCCGAGCTACGATTTAAAATATTATAAAGCATTTTATTTTCACCATTGCACGATCGGTCCTGACTCGATACCTTTCCAATTCAAAGCTTCTATCCCAAAAACGATAGATTCTGTCCATTGTACCCAAGTTCCATCCCATCAAGGCCCCCACTTTGATAAAATCCATCAGAGGAAGATAATTCCGCTTTCCCGTATCTTGAATTGATACCAACATCCGGAAATGTCTTTGAAGAAATTCTTTTGTGACTCGATCCTGTAGGGAGTAAAAGGCAGATTCACATGATGGTAGTTAATTTATTTTTAAATTGGTTCGATTTTAAAATTATTAGTCGAAGATGGCACTTAAACCATTTTTAGATTCTGTGAAACGGAATTTCAGATATTTTTCTGTTAAGTTTTACAAAAACTGACTGAAATATTGAATTTCATTTCTATAAAACGAGACGCTAATTTTGGATTTAGCGCTAATCGGAACCAAAATATTATATTACGAAAGGCTGGAAGCATTAGCAGAACTATGCGTCTATTGCACTTATGAACACTTAGTTTATTAAGCATTACCAAACATTTACCTCTGTTTGTCAGAGAAAATCCATTTAGGTGTAAATGTCATAAAATTAAGCTTACTTTAGCAGCAATCATGCAGGTGCATAGAAGTTGAAATTCGACAAAGTTCATTTCACCGGTATAGTCACAGTCTAGTTTGAAGAAGTAGGAGGTGATTGTTTCAACTGGCATGTCAGTCAAATTGTACATCAAGGCCCAGAACTGAATGTCTGTCTTACAAACAAATTAATGGCAATGACTTTGGTAATATTTTATTCTTAATCTGACCACTAACGATCACTTCTGAAATGTGCTTTCACCATTGAGAGAAAAGTATCCATGAGCATCGGCGTATCCAAAGAGTCCCATCAAAGAAATTGTATTTTGAAGTGACATGCGAAAGTACATTGAATCTAAGTGCATACACTCTAAGCTTTTCCATTTAACTCTTAACATTTTGATTTCCTGTCACTAACTGAGCTTAAAGATCACTTAAATTCTTAAATTGTGGGTGTAAATTCTTTCAAACCGTGAGGTTGGGGGCTAAAACAAGAATTTCAATCCATGCTAATCTTCCTTCCTGGTGAAAGTTTTTTGATTAAGCTTTTGTTTGTTTCTATTTTATTTGAAAACTCTCAGAAACGATTCCAGGGGGAAGCGCTAATACAGGATCAGCACTTATTTCTGTTGTTTTCTGACCATTGATTCCCACGGCCCGTTAATTTATACGTGCATAGGTGTAGAATTCGGTAGTTAAACACGGTTATGCTTTGCCTACTGCCCTGTTCCTACAAACGCCTTCCTTGCTTCCGCAACCTTAGAGATTGTGATCTTTGGAAGATGAAAATGAGAGGAACCGTTAACTTAGATCATGGAAGCTTCCTTCCTTTTGAAGTGTGTGTTTACTTGATGTGCTCTCATTTTTTGATACCTAAATCATTGCGTGGATGTGGGACCTTCCTTCCGGTGGGACTATCTTACATTCCGAATTATGGGAATTTTGTCTAAACGTGAGTGAGATGGATGAAGATAATTTTTCATTATGAACCAAACGGTTAGCTTCGGCAGAAGAGGACTTGGCCATATTGGTGTATTTAAGTGTAAGATGGGTGTTGGAGGTAAATGTTGACTGTTGGTGTTCGTGTCTCCTGATTGGTCACAGCACAGGAACATAAACAAGGGACTGCATGTGATTAGATCCTCTAATGCTCATCTTCATCATCAAGATTAGAACGGGAGTGGAAGTAATTACGGTTAGGCAGATGAATTGAGGCAAACAGAGTTGGTAGAAGAATAGGGCTATTTTTAAGAATAATGCAGCTTGGCAGAGGGTAATTAAAAGTGTGGTTTCTGTTAATTTGGAAATTGTTTCATGTCGGTTTCTTGCTTTTTTTTTTGCAGCACACCTTGACTGGGCATAGTGCCAAAGTCAATGCAGCAAGATTTATGTTAGATTCCTCTCGTGTCGTGAGTGGGGGGTATGACAGGACTCTCAAAATTTGGGATCTCAAATCAAGAGCATGTAAGCAATGTCAACAAACGCTTCAATAAAGCAGTGGCATTCCTGAAATCTAATAAAAATGGATCGATTTTATGTTCTTAGGCGTCTCAACCAAATTTGCGGGATCGAGTTGCCATGATCTGGTTTCACTGCCTGATAACAACAATGTGATATCATGTCACTACGATCGGGTGAGCAGCGTTACACCTAAGTCATGCAGTATCGCTCTGAATGTACTTGAAATTAACTTTGAAAAAATAATTCGCTTTGATTTTCCAGAGAATAAGGTTTTGGGACTTGAGAACTGATTCTCCGACTCAGGAAGTGACTTTGGCTGACAAGGTGACCTCACTTGACCTCTCACTGAATCAAAATTATTTATTAGCCTCTGTACGTGATGACTCCTTACACATTTTGGATCTGCGAATGAACACAGTTATGGCTCAGTACTCGTAAGTGTAAATTCGTAAATTGTAAGATGTCCCTCTCATGTCACTGCATTTGGATAAAATTCAATTTTAAAATTCAATCAAGCCTCAAAAGCGAACGATGAATTTCTATCGTTCGTTCTTATTGAATGTCTCTACAAAATAACGATTCTTATTGCATCGTTTTCGAAATTCCAGAAGAGGCATTTTTTTTTCAATGTTTGCTTCGCTTTCAGAAATTGAGATCTGAAAGTTTGGAGGCTAATTAGCTTAGTTCATTGAGTTGCAGATTATGTAATTACAAAACGAAACTCATCGAAATGGTCAAAATAATTGATTTTGATTTTTTGCAGTGCTGATGGGTTCAAAGTGTCATCAGATATTAGTCGAGCCGTATTCTCTCCAGATGCTCAGTGGGCGGCGTCGGGGTCCATGGATGGTTCTATTTTTTTCTGGAACGTAATGGAGACTCGTGTCGAAATGGTGCTAAAGGAACATGCGTAAGTTAGAAGCCGATTGACCTTTGACTTCAATCCATTCCTTATGCCTTTTATACATCCGCCCTGTCCTATATTCGTTTTGATGGGGTGAGAGTCTTTTGTTGGGTTAGTGAATGGGGGAGTGCCGTTAGTTCCTTTATCACTTTAGTAAGAATTCACACTTGAGTGTGGACTAATGCCTCATTATCGTTTTGAAAATCTGGGGACGACGGTAGTGGGTGGAGTAGTTAACAGGAGTAAACTACAACGGCTAACTACGCCCACCCATATTAACCTACAATTAGGCACACGCAAGAATTTGGAAGTTAAAGGGTCAAGGGAATTTAATTAGGACCCTTCATAAACCGTTCGAGTGTAGAAAAATCCAATTAATTTTATAAGAAAAAATACACCCTGAACTCTAGTATTTGAGGCGGTATACTTTACAAGCGATTTTTTAAATTTTGAACAGGTCTGCGGTCGGGACAATTCACTGGCATCCCAAAGGGTTTTCGCTCGTCAGTGGAGATAAAAGCAAAAAAGTTCTTGTCTGGGCTCCTTAAACTCGACATCATTCGCCGTACAGAAATTACAAACAGCCATTGACGATTTTACCGATTCGCGTTTCTTTCTCAGCTGCACCTTCCGGCTACTGTGTCTTGGACTGAATAAAGCTAACATTGAAAGAAAATCGAACTCGCTGTTTTTTTTATACAGTTTAAATTCAATGAGTGTAATCAACTCATATGTGGAATTTATTTTTATTTGAGAAAAAAAACGGAAGTTTACAAGGTTTTGCTCGGTGAAATGTCGTATCGAACGGGTTTTACAATTTCACTTCTTCTAAGCCATGCTTGAAGAACATCATTACTGGTATTCGTTACGAACGGGTTTTACAATTTCACTTCTTCTAAGCCATGCTTGAAGAACATCATTACTGGTACGGACTGTCCGTCGATTTCACGATATTCCATCATGGGAATCATAGCTTCGTAGTCACTTGACTCTCCAGTGAAAAGCTGGAGATCGTTGAACCTTTCAAGAATTGACTTCATGGCTTTATTCACGTTGGTTTTGAAGACATCTACTTGTTCTGGGTGTTTTTCCTGGAGTTTTGCTAGAAGTCTCTTCATGTAATCCTTGAGGTAGGTGGTATACCCTCTGGAAACAAAAATAGCATTAGAATATGCCTGTTCGGTATACGTAACCCAGAATTAGGAATTAATAATTACTCCGAAGATTTGTCTTACTTCTTGTCAAATGCGTGGGTTTCGACGAGTCTGTGGTTAAGGATAATATCAACTCCACTTTCACATCCCGCTTCGGTCCCTTCATCTGCTTCCTCTAAAATATGAATATACAAAATAATGATTAGTTAGTTTTTGTTTGCAGTCGGGACTTGGCGGACATAGCCGTCATTACTTTGTCTGCGTTATTTGGATCGCAAGAACATATCTTTATGGACCCGACCCAGAGCACAAGAGGAATTTCCGCCTGCTCAACAGACGGGATGACCTTGAAAGTTTTAGCGATTAATTGCTGAAAGCAATTACTATGCACGTTACGCATTACGAGTGGTAATGCGTATCGGGCGTAAGTGGTAACAGGACATTTCAATTATTGCAAAGAAGGCTTGTTATTTACCTTGTGAGGGATTGGATCCAGCCAACACAATTTCTCCCTGCCTTCGGGTCTCCAGCTATAAATTAGGATATAATATGTCATTAACTTTCTTGAGTACGCTTGGCCGAAAAGCTTATAACTAAATCTGGGTTCCTTAAATATTTTGTGTAGCCTTATACAGACGGTATAGGTGAGGTCGAGGTCAGACTCCGAGGTGCTCTTACCTTTCCGTAAACTTCATAAACGACCTCATCAACGAGTTTGATCTTGTAGGTATCAGAGAACATCTCATCACCTGTTGTTGAAAAAATACGTTCAGTTAGTCAAAATACAACGGTAGGTCGTAGAACACTTCAGTTTCGTGAAGCAGATGATGTTACGTTCACGTTATTTGAAATTTTCAGCAGGAAGGACGTTAATTTATCAATGTAATAGCATAAAGTACCCAAGTATTTACCGGAAATGTGACCCGTAAGGTATAAGGAACTTACCAGAGAAAATGCAGGTGTAGAGCTTCATGTTTGACCCGGGTAAGGTAGTTAATTAATTAAAAATATATTTTAGAGTAAGATGAAACGTGCGTTCCGTATGAGGCGGTGCAACGAAAAGGACAGATGGCACTCTGTCGTTTCACCAAATTTCAGAAATTCAGACGGCAGTCTTGCCAAGTCACAAAACACTCCACGGAACTTCGTCATTTCGCCCGAGGCCGGTGCGCATCCTCAACATCAAATTACCACAACAAAGATAAAGAAGGTGACGACAATTTGGTACTATTTGGTGAAACACGGCTAAAGATTGTTGTTATCAAATTTAAAGTGACCTTATCACGGATATCTTGTTGTCCAACAGCTGGCTGTCAAATTTCTGGATAAGGCAAGTTTCTTAAACGTT